>JANAVB010014796.1:28482615-28784024 GCA_029216955.1 Iris pallida | reverse complement strand
ACTGCCAGATTAGTTGCTCAGTTCGGATTCAAAGGTTTGATATTCATAGAGGTTTTTTCTTCTAATCTAACATCGTTCCAATCAAAATTACGATATTTATTTGATATTACAACGGAAATTTTCATACATAGATTGTTCTATCAAAAAAAAATATAATACTATCTATTTACAATACACAAGGTTTTGAATTCTAGGGCTGACTGTGTCAAGATAAGAGTGGCTAGGATTTAATCTTGGTGAATCAACGGTGTTGGATGAGCATTGGAAAGCTAAAAAAATAATAAATACATACTTTAATCAAGGTATTGGGAAGAGGAAAGCTGATGGGAAGAGGAAAGCTAAATACAAACCCCTCAAATCCCATCCGTCAATCAAATTCAATCCAAAGGCCAGTATGCTCTCGGCTCCCTGCACGCGGATCGCCAATCCCACAAATAGAAACCAACTCACCACTCTCTCTCTCTATCTCATCGATTTCCTAAATGATTTCCTCTCGCTCCTCCTTCGTCATCCGCCGCTCCGGCCAGATATGACGCCTGGCGTCCGCCGTCGGCGCAGGACCCGGCGCTCCGGGACCGTCGGATCGGAATCCGTGGCGGATCGGGAGGGCTGCGGCGGCGGTCGCCGCCGCCGTCGTGGGAGGCGTGTGGCTGGCCCCTCCGTCCCTCGCCGACTCTCCTCCGATTAAGCTGAAGGCCTTCTGGGAGGCGTGTGGCTGGCCCCTCCGTCCCTCTCTGGGTGGCCCCCCCTCCTCCCCGGCGGCGGAAGCCCTGCCCCCTCCCCCTCGGGGAGAGCCCCTCCGCCTCGGGCCCCCCTACCCCCCTCGGGTTTCCTCCCCCTCTGTCCCTCCTCGGGCCCCCCACCCCCCTCGGGTTCTCCCCCCCCTCTGACCCCCTCGGGACCCCACCCCCTGTCCACCTCGGGACCCCCCCTCTGTCTCCCCTCGGGCCCCCCACCCCCCCTCGGGTTCTCCCCCCGCTGAGCCCCCCCGTCTTCCTCCGCCCCCCTCCTCCCAGGCCCCTCCTCCTGAAGGTTCCCCTCCGACGGTCGCCGCTCCTTCCGAGCCGACCCTCTCGGCCGTGGCTTCTCCCCCCCCCCCCCCCCCCCCGCCCTGCTGTGGCCCCCCAGACGGCGTCGTCGTGGGCGAGGGTGGGCGAGGGTGCGCTCTGGACCCGGAGGAGATCTCGGCGGTTGAGGAGCGGGACGGTCGGCCCGATTTTGGCCCGTGCAGAGGAGAGGGCGACTGATGGGGTCGCATGGATCTCGATCCGCAGCGGACGCGGGTGGTGGCTCGGCGAGATGCCAGCGCTGGGGTCGAGGATGGCCACCGGCGACGCTTCAGGAGTTGGGGGCTCACGGCAACAACGACCTGGCGGCGCGGCGTCGGCGTCGGCGTCGGATCTGGGCCGGAGTGGCCTCGGCGGCTCGGTGGTTGGGGTGACGGGGAGTTGTCGACGGGTGCTCGCGGGGACACGGGCGTAGTCGCACTTTGGTGACGCCGGCTTGCCACTGACCGGCATGGGCACGGTCGACCGAGACTGCGGAGTCTGGCGTCCGGGCTGGAGACCGCAGTGAGGATCACGTCGCTCTGGCGGGTGGCTCACCGCACGACTGCTGACCCGTGCCCGTTGTGCCCCGTTTCCGTTCCGAGTTCCATTTCGGTTTCACGTTGTCGTTGGGTAAATTCTAAACCTGTTATTCATTTAGTCGATGATGAAACTGGTCCAACTGAATTCCCGAAGGAATTCGGTTTTCGACAACGTAATAGTTACGTTGCTATTTTGGTTTTCCGAAAGGGAATTGTAATTGCCAAGGAACCCTTTACAATATCCAAGGATTTTCAAGGTAGATTATCAATGCTATCCTCAATTTATTACAATTATTAAAAATTAAATTTATAGTTTCCCTTATGAATCAAGGATAATTTTTGGTAATCCATCTTGAAAATTCTTGGATGTTTAAAAGTCTCCTTGGCAATTGCAACTCCCTTTCCGAAATTCTCGGAAACACTTGCTGTGGTTGTTTCTGTTAGTTTATCTCTGACAGAACAATGTTCTGGATTATTCTCGGGTTTCGGAGAAATTACGGGAATAATTTGGAAATTAGTTTTTAATACATAGAACAATTGATTCTTTTGAGGTTCTGTTCTCTGTTCGGAATTTTCGGATATATATACATATATATGTATGTTGTGGTTTATTTCTTGAGAGGATGGGTTCTGTGGAAATGATTCTGATATTGGTTTCGGATTTCGGGAAGTCCATTCTCATTTCGGATTGCTGGTTGGCTTGGGAAAATAAATTCTATGGATATTTATATAAATTTCGAGTTTCGGAAGTTATTTTGCAGGTTTACGGAGCATTTTCCAGTTTTTGGGTTGACCGAAAACAGAGGGAGTTTTGCCGAAATTTTTAGAAAAATTATAAAATGATTTTCAAATGATTTTCGGAAAATAATATTTTTTTTGATAAATATTTTGGGCAACGACCTTAATGGTTAATGGGCCCCAGTGAAATGCAAACGCACCGGTTCGACCGGACGTTGAGGCAGAGTAGCTGCAAAGTGAGGACTGGACCAGAGTCTGAGACTTCATTCTTAGTTTACAAATTTAAATTAGAAATTTCTGTTATTATTTTGTAGGTAATTTAAGAGACTAACATTTTCTCTCTTATTTTAATTCATGTAAAATATTGTAAGGGCATAAGCCCAGTTCCTATTAAACTGTGGTTTGTAATAAGTAGTGTAGTATTTTTCCTTTATTTTTCTGGCTGTTGTAGTGTAACGTAAATGGTAGAATATATATATATATACATTCTCATAAATGCTAGGAATTCATGATTTTTCCACTTAATAGATAAATAATTATTTTATGTACAAAATACAAAGTCTTATCAATTCAAATGATAATTGCAAGTTTTCCAAAAGAAAACGTTTTAAAATGATTTTTCGTTGTAAATAGTGAACCATCAGATAATCATGCTTTAATTAGAATAAAGAGATAAAATTGATTAGGAAAGATAATAGAGAATCCAAACAGCCTATTGAGAAGGCTTTTATGGGGAATCCAAACAGCCTTCTTGGAAATCAACATCTTTGGATAGTATTGATTGCCACAAAGTTTGAAGCTAAGAGGAAGCTAAGAGAGGGGGGGGGGGGGGGGGGGGGGGGGCAAGGAGGAAGCTAAGAGGGGGGGGGGGCGAGGATGTGCGTCCCGAGGAAGTGGGGGGGGGGGGAACGGGGCCCGAGGGGGAGGTTGGGGGGGGGCCTGGGGGGGGGGGGGAGGGGACGGCCTACCGCCAAGAGGGGGGACTCATCCGGGACCAGCTCGGAAGGAGCAGCGAGGGCCGAAGGAGGGTCGGGGGGCGTCCGACACGGGGGGGGGGGGGGGGGGGAGGAGGGGCGACCGGGCCTGGGGGGGCGCCAACGGCGAGGGGAGGAGGGCCGAGGACGGATCCGGCGCATATTTGAGTCCAAGATTTTAAAGCGTCACATAAAACATATACCATAAATTCTAATTTAGTCAAAATCCAAAAAATATACCATAAAACATATACCATAAATTCTAATTTTAAAACATATACCATAAAACATATACCATAAATTCTAATTTTAAAGCGTCACATAAAACATATACCATAAATTCTAATTTAGTCCGAGCTCTCTAGCCTAGTGGTATTAGAGCGGACACCCGGAGGGGCCGGCAAGGTTCGAGCCCCCCAATTGTGTGTGTGAGTGCGATTTCAAAAAAAAAATTCTAATTTAGTCAAAGATCAATCCATAATAATTTAGAACAATCCTATATTTTGTCAATAACATTTAAGATTATATTTAGTCAAATCCAAAACTAATAATACTTCTAAAATAACACTTAGTTCTACGCGGGGAACGAGAGGGGGGGGGGGAGCTGCCTCGGGCCCCCCCCGAGACGCCGCCGACAGAGTGCCGGTGACGCCACCGGACGGGAGGCGGGGGAAGGTATGGTATTATTGTTCGTTTTAAAATTGGGGGTTCAAGATTTTGAGGGGGAATACCTTAAATGAACCGTGCCCTATGGGCACGGGTTATGACTAGTATATATATATATCAGAAAATGGGGTTAATAGTGATGGGATTAATGATTATGGTAATGACAAGGATGGTGATGAACTGAGATTACAGATAATACAATTAAATTAGACGTCAGTATCTTTATTTGTACTTCCGAATATCAACCGCATTTTAAACCGCACAGCATATCACACTTACAAAAGCAAATTCTCTATTCTACACAAAAGCACACGCACACCACCTGCTGCCAATATTCATTTGACCACCGAGCTCGCAACTTCAATCTTAATGAATTCGTCTTGGACTTGATGGATCAATTTTGAGCGTGTACAAATGGAGAAGGAATCCATACAGGTTGTCTTCTCCAAGCTGAAGTTCGTCACTTAAAACATCCATTAGGAGGATCACTCGTCATCGTCTTCCTCTTTATTGTTAGTGTGTATCTTCTGAGCACGATACATCTCAGCAACCTGCTCAGAGGTTGTTGCTTGATCTGGGCTTTTGTCATCACGGATACGTTGCAAACGAGGAAATCGAAGAGAACAGGACTTATGCTTAAATCAGCCGCTTTTACCTCCCAAACCTCTGCTGGTTCGAACCATACATCCGGATTTATTGAATCAGCAAACCTATAATATGACTTTGGGCTAGAAATAATATTTTATTTCCAAGGCTTTTAGAACACTCCTCAAGTTGCAGTTCAGAAAATCCAGTTCCTATATTACAAATGCTCTGATACTCTTCGTTGTGTTCTTCGTAACAAGCAAGAAGAAAAGAACCATAAACACCTGCACGTTTCCCACGTCCATGAAATGCAGCAATAGGCACCAAATCTAAGGAGTCTCCAACACTGTCCATGTAGTCTTTCTTCAGTTTCAACCAATTGTTGGAACGCTTGGAAGGCTCATATGTAGCATCTTTGTCCAGTGTTTTGATGATCAGTCCTTCACAACTGGCATTGACAGCATTTTCTAGAAATTTCTGAATTTCTTCCAAATCATTTGACGTGATTGCAGTTGCAAACTGAAATTCTCCTGCTAATTCTTCAAATGAACTATAAAGATGCTCCCTTCGAACTTTGAGTTGCTCCTGAAGGAGGGGTTTCCCATTTATGTACAATATATCAAAGGCATAGAGGCAAACAGCAACCTTAATGTCACTCAGGATCACACCCTTGCGAGCACGAGTACTAAGGACCTGGAAATTAAGGCAAAATTTTCTTCTTCTCCCGGTCAAAGGCAACAATTTCACAATCCAGCACAAAGGGGATTTAACAGTGGGTTTCTTGACTCTTGACACATAATTCACAGCATCCGGATACTTTCCAGTATTTCGCTCAGCATTGCGACTATATATCTCAACTGATCCATCTTCCATGAAGTGTATCTGAGCACGCTCGCCGTCATATTTGTACTCACAAGTAAAATCTATTCCCTGGAATTTATCAAGGATCTCTGAAACAGCTTTTGTAGGGAAAATTGTTTTTGTTTCTTCCTTTGCAGTAGGCTGACGGAATATGATAATTTAACCGTAGGGTCGGAGCTACTACCACCGACTTGAAAGGTCGTACCGGGTCGGACCGATATAACTCGTTCTTCATACGGAGTAATTAAAGAATCTAAAACATCTTTAATATCTACTTTAAGTTACTTACATCTACATTCATATTTTCATGATATTCATCTAGCAAAATGAATATGCCATCTAATTTGATCTTTGGATCAAAAATCAAAGCCAAACAATATAAAAGAGATATTTTACCCCAATATTTTCAAAATTTTGTTTCAGTTTTCGAACAACATAATCTAAACCGGAAACATTTCTATATTTGTAAAATAAATGAGACATGTCAATAAGTTCTGTTAACGCTAGTGAAGAAGTTGGATAATAAACGTCAGATAAAGTACATGTAGCATTGTAAACTAATTCTAAAAATTCGTAAATAGAAATGTCAACTAACCAGTCATTTTCAGTAACTTGATAATCAAAATTTGAATTAACATTACAATAATGAGTAATAACATCTTTAAATCCAATGCAAAATTTTAACATTAAATATGTAGAATTTCATCTATGCGGTGCATCGTTAACAAATCTTCTAAAAGTTATACCATATTGTGCACATAAAAATTTGAAAGCTTATTGTCTACTTGGAGACTGGTTTAAACTTTGTAGAACAATCTAAGAGTGTCTAAATTTGCATGAAAAAATTGAAGACATTCTTGTACAACTAAATTAATAATATGGCAAGCACATCTAACATGAAACAGTCATCCTTCTACAATAGGTAAAAATTGATAAGTTAAAATACCAATACAAGAAGTGTTATTACTAGCATTATTAAGAGAAATAGAAAAAAAAATATTGTGAATATCGTATTCACGTAAAAATTGCATGATGGCTCCACCAATTACAGAACCTGTATGTGAAAAATCCAAATGTCATAGACAAATAATACACTTTTGCAACATCCACTTTGGATCTATATAATGTGTCGTGATACAAATAAAAGAATAGTTTTGTTTCGTAGTCCATATATCAGAAGTTAGAGAAAACTAACTAACATTTACGAAGCTTTGCTTCAAAGCTGTCATTTCCTTTCAAAAGAGTTTGATAGCCTTCGCTCTACTAGTCATTCTAGAAACTTTATTAAAACATGGGTTAAGAGAACCACTAGCATACTAATAATACTAATCACTCTCCCCGAATGTGCAAGATAGTTCATCACAAATAAAAAATTTTGTTAGCTTGATTTTGTTAAGAACATTAGAATAAATAAAATTACCTACAGAAGATCCTTGTGGATCGATGCTAATCTGTGACTGCCTGGCTTGCAGTATGTTTTTACCATGACAAGTGTCATAGTGTCTTTTCAATGTGCCCATGGCATCGTTCCTTTTCCACTTAAATATTTTTCTACATTTCTTACACTGTGCAACTTTAAGAATTGGTTTTTGATTTTTGGGATCTAAAACCGGTGCGCCCTCACTATCAGTGACATATATTTTTTCATAATACTGCCATAAAATTGATTTCTCCCTAGCAATAATATTTCTAGCCATGCTCCTAACTTCAGGAGGTGACATTTGTGTCTGTGGCACAAAATCTGAATATGATTATTTTCAAATAAATTATTATAATAAGTAAAATTTTCTTATGTATCATCTTTGTAATGATGGTTAGAACCAGTAGCATCCATAGTTTGAAATTTGATTTTGCAAAAAATGTTATCTACCAAAAAGAGAGAGAGAGAGATGAGAGAGAGAGAGAGAGAGAGAGAGAGAGAAAGAGAAAGAAAAAGTCCAAAATTGTCCCAAAAAACTCAAAAATACCAAAAAAGTGAAAAAATTTCTCTAAATTAAAATTGCTTGGAAGGTACACTTCGGTAAGAGATGTGAAACTCCAAGAATTTTTGCACAATTTGGAAGCCGTAGAACACTGCACTTTGGTCTCTAGGAAGTTGTACTTCAAAGCCACGAAACTTATTGTTCAATCTTCAGAGAATTCCTTAGCTTCAATATTTTGTAAGAGAGAAAAAGAAATAAGTGTGTATAAATTTTTTTTTTTTCAAATTTGGTCTATTCATAGATTTTTTGGGGGCAAAATGACCTATGTTATCCCCCAAAAAGAGCGGTTATAAGGGTATTTTGGTCATTTTCAGTAGAATGACCAAAATACCCTTCCAACATTCAAAAACAACCACCAAATCTGGATTATTTTGGACTTTTACACCCCCAACGGATACAAATAAAAAATAAAAATAAAAAACCACCCGAACCGGGCCGGTCCGGCTGACCTGGTCAGACTTGGAGGGTTTGCCCGGCCAGGACCCGCGCTCAAACCGGGCCGGGCTGGTCCGGGCTAGTGGGTCGGGATAAGAGGACCGACCCGCACATATATGGGGTAGGTTCAGGGCCGGTCCGGGTCGTTGACCGAGCTCGGCCCGGCCAGGACCGGTTTGACCGGGCCGGGCTCGAGCTGGGGACCGGGCCGCCCGCCCCACTTAACACCTTGAGATGGAACACACACACACACACACACACACACACACACACACACATATATATATATATATATATATATATATATATTAAAAAATATATATATATATATTGGAACCAGGTATATATATATATTGGAACCAGGTATATATATATATATATATGTATATATATATATATATATGTATATATATATATATATATGTATATATATATATATATATATATATATATATATATATATATATATATATATATATATATATATATATTGGAACCAGGTAGACCGGGCCGCCCGGCCCAGTTAACACCTTGAGATGGAACCCACACACACACACACACACACACACACACACATATATATATATATATATATATATATATATATGCAGATGACCTCTAGCCTAGTGGTTAAGAGAGATGCATGCGACCCGAGTGATCAGGAGTTCGAATCCCAGTGGGAGCGATTCCAGAAATAATTTACATGGTTCCTATATATATATATATATATATATATATATATATATATATATATATATATATAGAGCGATTCCAGAAATAATTTACATGGTTCCTATATATATATATATATATATATATATATATATATATATATATATATATATATATATATATATATATATTTATATACACATAAAAGATAGGTGGGGATCAGGTGACACATACAATTTGACATCTTAAAATAAACGCAGTCTCAGCCGCACATCATTTGAAATAAACGGTTCAGATTTGATAGAGTAATTATAATAATTAATATGCATGCCAATTTGAATATTCCACTAACTAGTACAACCTACTATTAATAAGCATGCATGTCAAATTTGACTTCCATGTATGCAAATTTGATATGCATTTAAATCTAAACCATTCATTTCAAATGATGTGCGACAGAAATTGCTTTTTTTTTAGATGTCAAATTTTATCCCACCCATATATATATATATATATATATATATATATATATATATATATATATATATATATCAAATGACCTTTAGCCTAGTGGTTAAGAGAAATGCATGTGGCCTAAGTGGTCAGAGTTCGAGACCCAGTGGACCAAGATCGCCACAATTACCCATTGCTTCAAAAAAAAAAGAAAAATTTATATATATATATATATATATATATATATATATATATATATATATATATATATATATATTATATATATAGGGTCGTTCTACCATACATCCCCTGGAAATGGATGTATCGATACATCCCAAATCTGGACCATTGGATGTTGATCCAATGGTTCGGATTGAATAATAAAGTAGAAACATCATTTAATGCTGATTTTGACTTTTGACCTCTTGGTAACTTGCTTTAGCAGGTCATTTTTCACTTTAATTTTTCAATGAACACCCTAAATTAACTCATATTTACTCTCTCTTTCGTCCATCCAATTAAATATTTTGTGCATCAACGTATAAATTTCGTAAATTTTTTTTGGTTACAGGCCGTGGTGGTGGTGGTGTTGGTGGTGGTGGTGGAAGGAGAAACGGAGATGAAGAAGGAAATAAGAATCGGTCCGGATCGTGTCGAACATCGTCGAGCCCTCCTAGTACAATGAGGAGTACCAGCGGCACCGAGAAGAATCAGTCCGGTTCGCATCGGACGTCGTCGAGACCTCCTCGAACAAGGAGAAGTACCAGCGGCGCCGCTCATGCAGGCTACCGACTTAGTAAATTTTACTGTCCATGCCATTGCCAGAAATTTTATTTTTCATCTAACAATTTAATATTTTGGTAATAAAGCTACATGCCATGGTGGTGGTGGTGAACTGTTGAAATCTGCTTCTGAGGTCGGCGGATCATCTGCTCACATATTTTGTAAAAAAATCTGTATTGATCGGACAAAATATTTTTTTACTTTTCTAATGATAATATTTTCGAAACGAATGTTTTTTTTGTATTGTGACATTTTGTCATATTAACTATCTTTATAATATTACAGTATTTTTAAAAAAAATATCATTTACCAAAGTATATTCGAATTTTTACGTTAACAAAGTATGGTACATTTTGGACGAAGAATGGACATTTTCCTTGCTTTTAACATGGAGAATGGCCATTCTCCATTTTTTAACATGGAGAATGACCATTCTCCTTGCTTTTAACACGGAGAATTAATGGCCGTACTCCGTTCTTTTAACATGGAGAATGGTCATTCTCCGTGCTTTTAGCACGGAGAATGGACACTCTCTGTGCTGTTAACAAAGTATGATACATTTAGGACGGAAAATATTCAAGTATCTCATATTTTTTTCACAAAATATTTATAATATTTTTAATATCATTTACCAAATTATATTTATTTAATATTAAAGCATGTTCAAGAAGATCTGAATATCATTTTATCAGGCTTCCACTGTATGGCTGCACAAAATTGCTTACGAGTGTTTGAATATAATTAACCTACTATCCAAGAAATTTTTTCTTATATTACATACTTTGCTTCAGCAATAACAAGGGATGAACAGGCAGGATTACATTATGCATTACACTGGCATCGAATTTATACTTATGGCATCGATGTACCGATTATTTACATAAAGCAAAACATATTACAATCAAATAAAGTTTTAGTGTCACGACCCGCACCCTAGAGTAAGGGTACGAAACGTGGGTACGTCCAGCCTACGCCGCAGTGTCGGCGGTAGAACGCTGTCCTAGGTCATAACATCTAACAGTTTAAGGTAATAACAGTTATACTCCCCGAATGGGGGTGACATAACAGAATATAACTCAATCACATCTAAGGAAGAATACGATAAGATAGAATGATATAAAAGATGCAAGACCCAAATCCATAGGAAATACAAATAGAGAGAAAGCTAAGTGTCTATGATAAACTCCAATGACAACCAGAAATAATACAGATCTAAATAAATAACTCAAATCTCCAATACAATGAAATAAGATAAAGATATCTATGGAGCGAAAGTCTCTACAGCTAAGGGATCCGACTGGAAGTCCGGATCGTAAGTGTCCTCTAAGGCTGTCCCAAAGAAAGTATCTAAGCAGGCCTCCTCCTCGTCCTCTGTAAAATTTTCAACAGGTCTAATCAGGACGGAAACGAGCACATATCTCTCAAAACAGTTCATAACAGGTTAGGAGTATAAATCATGCAATAGAGTAAAATATAGGAAATGCTGGAAAGGAAGTACGTGAAAACAGTAGATATTTTGTAACTGAAAGTAAATACATGATAAGTAAAGACTGTAAGTGGCTAAGTGATTTAGAGTACAATATGGTTATGTAAACGGCTTAGGGGGACATGAATACAACTAAGAGGCACATGAATACCTACTGGGGATAATGATCACATAACCAATTCTACTCATCCCGCCCCAATCAATACACAGTGATCCATTCAAGTTACGTTATTGCCACATGAATACAGCTAAAGATATGTGAACTCATGTAATGAGTAGTACATGAGGCATATGATAGTACATGAAGGCACATGAGAACATGTAAATACATGAACTAGTACGAGTACAAGGAGTACCTGATGCACATGATAAAGTACATGAACATGAAATACCCGATACACCCGTAGAGGGATAACATATAAGGAAAGGATCCATATAGTAGTAATCCGTAGAAGATACGTGTTAGCATCAAGTAAAGTAATCTAGAGCAAGGATATAGCTCCAGACAGGTATAAAAAGATCAGAGAATGTACTCGCCTGCTATCTGAATGTCCAAGATGAAAGTACTGTCCGAGGAGTGGTGTCTGTCTCCTATAGAACAGTACAAGTCACTATGAGTCTAAAATGATAATAAAATACAAGTCAATGCATTCTATATGAATCTAGGTCAATCTAGACCAAAGTCAACTCTGGTCAACCCTAGAAGTCAAACTAGGTCAACCAAGTCAACCTAAGTCAAACAAGTCTATACTAGTCTAACTAGTCTATTCTAGGTCTAACAAGGCTATACAAGTCCAATCTAGACTCACTAGGCAAACCGACACACCCATAGGCCATAGGCTATATCATGCCTACAAACCAAACCATAACACACATATACACAACAATATATATATCCAAAATATAATACACTCATTGATATATTTATATAATCTAATATGGTAATACACACATAACATGTAGGCTACCTATATGTATACCACACATATATATATATATATATATATATATATATATATATATCTAATATATATAATAGTACACACACATAGATATAGGATACATATATGTACATCTCAAATATATATACATACATGTAGAGAATAGGAAAGACACATGTATGTGTCCAAGTGTGTGTGTGTGTGTCATGAGAGTGTCACATGAAAGTGTGTGCGTGTCAAGATACATGAGGGTGTGTGTGAAGACATGAGAGGGTGTCAATGTGTGTGTTATATGGCAGTGGGTGTGAGAGTTTTAAAGCAGTGTGCATAGCATAAACTGGAAAACAGTGGAGTGTAATACACACTTGTGTTCCTAGGAAAACAGGGAATACATTTGTGTGTGAGACAATCCTGAAATTAGTGAGGCTAGAACCTGTGTACATGAGTGACCCTGTGTGCAGTGATATGTGGAAGCCTGGAATATTGACAGTTTACTAATGAACAGTTAGCTAATGCAGTGTAAATGGGAAGAAAACAAGACAGTTTTAATAGGAGTTAAACTCAGTTCTAAAGAAGGAAGGGAACCTCATTCGATTGCAGTTCATGATATATAGGACTGAACTAAATCATTGTATCAGTTATTACATTTGAAACCCAACAAAATGTCTAACATCCCATTCTCAAACCAATAAGCCTATTGAATTGAAATACTGCATTAATATGAATCAAAAATCATGTGGGGATCATTAATCAGTGAAAACCATTACTAAACAGGGATTTAAAAGTTAGGAAAATAGGAAAACAACCAAGTATCAGTAACCTGTGTAGCATGTATCAGCCGAATGGCATTAACCCAACATTCGAATCAAAATTCACATCAACAACTAAACTATCATGTAAACCTAATCTAACATATATCATACATCATATTTGGATCTAATTTAGCAATTAAAAACATGAATTTAACAATTAAAACTGAATGTAAACAGAGAACACAAAACAGTACACTGGTACACACAGTGCATTCCCCATGCACGTACAATTTCGTTTTCGACACGACACGAGAGGTCGTGAAACTTGACACACGTGGTGTCAGTCACTGCCTTTTCGTGTGTGTCCAATACCACGCGTCCACGTGTCATGTCCACGGCACAAATGACCCCGAGCAGCAGGGAGCAACAGTGCTCGCGCGCGCGTGGTGCACCCGCGTGTTCGTGTGTCCAAACCGATACGACACAACACAGGAATCGACTCAGGACACTGGGATCCCCTAAGCAAGGTTAAAATCTAATTTCCTATTCAAATACATTCCTGAAATCAAATCGAAATGCCCTTTGGGGCATTTCATCAAACACCTACATATATGGACTGATACGTGTCCGATACGGACACGTATCGGACTCGAAACCTAGGGTTAGCTATACCTACAGTTAGGGTAGGCCTAGGGCTTCTTGAATATGCAATAAAAATAGTATTTTTTTGGTGTGGATTTGAATTTACCTTTGGTTTTGCAAAGGCTCAAAAAGCCCCAATATGAGTGGATCCTCAAGCTTCCAAAACTCTCCCAAATTGTTTCTTCCCTAAAATTTCTCAATACCAACAGCAAGTAGAATAAATTTAGAACCTAATGCAATTGGTTTGAGGGAAAAAGGAATTAAAAAGGATTTTCTAGGAATTATTGAAGATGGAGCATACCTCTTCCTTAAACATGAGAAATTTCTAAAGGAGGCTAGCCCTAACTTTGAGGAGCATTAAATAGAGGAGGGATTAGTGTTGGCCGGCCATGGGCTGTGTTGGGCTAGGTTAGGGTTACATGGTGTTGGGTTGGGCCTCTATGGACTTAAGTCATAAATCATGACTTGTGAAACCACAAGCCATTAACTAACCTATTCAAATCCTAATTTTCCCAAATTAAATCTAATGACTAGGATATCTCAAAATGACCAAAATACCCTCAAGCTAGAAAAGTGGTAGTGATAAATCTACCCCCCTTAAAATAATTTCGTCCTCGAAATTAAGGCAAAACTAACTGCTAAGAAGGATAGAAAAGTATACCTCAAGGTCCAAAAAGATAGGGGTACCGCTCGCGCATCTCATCCTCCCGCTCCCAGGTAGACTCTCTTGGAGAATGATGCCTCCTTGCGACGCGTACCAAGGGTATCACCTGGTTCCTCAGTACCTTCTCTCGGCGATCCAGAATCTCCACAGGCTGCTATGGATAACTGAGAGTAGGTCCAACCTCAATCTCCGAATGATCGAGCACGTGGCTAGGGTCAGCCACGTACCGTCTCAACTGTGATACGTGAAATACGTTATGGACGCCCACTAGTGCAGGTGGCAAGTCTAGCCTGTATGCCACGTCACCGACTCTCCCGCTGATAACGAAAGGGCCGATGAAGCGCGGGCTAAGCTTCCCACCTCCACCAAAACGTATCGTACCACGAGTCGGAGATATCTGCAGAAAAATCATGTCTCCAACTTAATCATAAGCAAGGTCTCAAGTTACTAAAAATCAAACACGATCAATCAAATAAAACAAAATACAACCTACTTCTAATCCTATCTCTAAATCTGTACCTCAAACTCCAACGGCCTTCGGTGGCTATCGGACCAGTGCCGATGTCTGTCCTGCGCCACGCGCGTCTGTCCCTGATGAGCTTCACCTTCACGGCTGCGTCAACAACCATCTCTGGTCCTAGTAAATCTCGCTCTCCAACATCATCCCAAGATAAGGGTGTACGACACCTACGCCCGTACAGAGCCTCAAAAGGTGACATCTCAATGCTGGCCTAATAACTGTTGTTGTAAGCAAACTCCACCAAATGTAGATGATCCTCCCAGGAACCTCCAAAATCTAGGACGCACATCCGCAGCATATCCTCAAGTGTCTGAATAGTCCTCTTTGACTGTCCGTCCGTCTGGGGTTGGTATGCAGTACTAAACTTGAGCTGAGTGCCCAAACTAGTCTGCAGACTCCTCCAGAAATGGAAAGTAAAGCGACTATCCTGATCAGAGATAATGCTGACGGGAACTCCGTGAATCCTGACTATCAGCCGTATGTACAACTCTGTAAGCCTCTCTGTAGACGTACCAACCTTGAATGGCAAGAAGTGGGCCGATTTGGTCAACCTGTCAACGATGACCGAAATCGCGTCTTTCCCTCCTGGTGTATGTGGCAACCCAGATACGAAATCCATGGTGATATGTTTCCACTTCCACTCTGGAATGGACAACGGCTGCAATAATCCTCCGGGCCTATGCCTCTCTGCCTTGACCTACTGACAGACCAAGCATCTAGCTACGAAGCGAGCTACCTCCCGCTTCATCTCGTACCACCAGACATGCTCTCGCAGATCCCTGTACATCTTGTTGGCACCAGGATGTATAGAGTACTGCGATCTGTGAGCCTCCTGCATGATCTGCTCCCTGAGCTCCCCGCTAGGCACACATAACCTGGAACCGTGCCTTAGGGCACCATCCTCTGCAAGAGAAAACTCGCCATCCACCAACCCTGCACGAACCTGCTCTCGGATACACCGCAGAGCCACATCCTCAAACTACGTCGCCTTGATCCTCTCCATCAAGTCCGACTATATCTGTAGGCCCCATAACTGCATCTGCATTCCGGGCACAATCACCTCAATCCCAAGGCTTTTCAAGTCTACAAGCAAGTGTCGATCCATGGTCAAACACATGGCTATCGGATACCTACTCAAGGCATCGGCAACCACGTTGGCCTTCCCCGGGTGATACTGAAGTGAGATGTCAAAGTCCTTCATCAACTCTAGCCACCTGCGCTGCCTCATGTTGAGCTCTTTCTGTGTAAACACATACTTCAAGCTCTTGTGATCTGTGAAAATCTCTACCCTCTTGCCATACAGATAGTGCTTCCACAACTTCAGAGCAAAAATCACCGCTGCCAGCTCCAGGTCATGGGTAGGGTAGTTCTTCTTATGGGGACGTAATTGCCTGGAAGCATAGGCAATCACCTTCCCATGCTGTTGCAAGACACAACCCAGCCCCTTTCCTGAAGCATCACTATAAATAGTGAATCCACCTGATCCTGAAGGCAATGTCAGAATCGGAGCTGTCGTAAGCCGCTTCTTCTACTCATCAAAAGCTGTCTGACACTCCTCTGACCAAACATACTCAGCATCCTTCCGGGTCAACCGAGTCAATGGCTCTGCAACCCGGGAGAAATCTTGCACAAATCTCCTATAATATCCTGCCAGCCCCAGGAAACTCTTGATCTCTGCCACTAAAGTTGGCGCTGCCCAAGCCTCAACTGCTGTTATCTACTTCGGGTCCACTGAGATACCATCTCCAGTCACCACATGACCCAAGAAGTCAACCCTGTCTAGGAAGAACTCGCACTTCGAGAGCTTGCCATACAATCTCTCCCTCCTGAGTGTCTCCAGAACTACTCTCAAGTGCTCCTCGTGCTCTTCCTCTGTCTTCGAATACACCAGGATATCATCAATGAATACCACCACGAACTTGTCCAAGTACTGGCGGAACACCTTGTTCATTAAGTTCATAAACACTGCTGGTGCATTGGTCAGCTCAAACGGCATAACCAAAAACTCAAACTGCCCGTACCGCGTCCTGAAAGCGGTCTTGGGAATATCCTCCATCTTTACCTTCACCTGGTGATAACCTGACCTCAAATCAATCTTGGAGAACACCCGAGCTCCCCTCAACTGATCAAAGAGATCATCGATCCGCGGCAGTGGGTATCTGTTCTTAATCGTCAGGTTGTTAAGTGTCCTGTACTCGATACACATCCGTACCGACCCATTCTTCTTGGGTACGAAGAGTACCGGTGCACCCCAAGGTGAAGAACTCGATCGGATGAAGCCCTTATCCTGCATCTCATCCACCTGCTTCTTCAGCTCCACCAATTCATGGTTGTTCACTCGATAGACATGTTGAGAAATCGGTTCCGCACCGGGAACCAAGTCTATCGAGAACTCTACATTGCTGTTCGGTGGAAGCCCTGGCAACTCCTCTGGAAATACGTCCATAAACTCTGCGATCAAGGGATGCGGAGCCACCTGCTCCTCAACTGAAGCTCTACAGAAGACGCCACTGTCCTGCTCTGCCTGCCGTCGGGTATACTCAAACTCTGGCTCTCCCGGCGCCCTAAACAAAACTCTACCCCCTCGGCAATCAATACGGGCGTGGTATCTACTCAGCCAGTCCATACCTAATATAATATCGTAGTTCGGTAGTGGCATGATGAGTAGACTCACTCCCAACTCTCGGCCTCCCAACATAACGCTCCACCCTCTGCAAACATCACTCACGAGGATGACCCCACCCCCGGTCATGATCTTGCAGGTCCTAGGCAATGATTCAGAAACCAGACTGTGTCTAATAGCATAAGATACTGACACAAAGCTGTGGGAAGCCCCGGAATCAAAGAGTACAAAAGCTGGAATGGAGTCTAGAAGAACCGAACCTGCTATCAACTCTCCTACGGCCTCTGCATCCTCAGCCGCCAGGGCGATAGCTCGCCCCTGCTGTCCACCTCATGCCTGCTGCTGTTGCTGATGGAACCTCTGCTGCTGGATCTGCAATGGCCCCCTCAGCTGGCCTGCTGGAGCCTTGGCTTCACATTCCTAAGCTCCACGTCCAAAAGCCCCAGGGTAATCCCTCAACTGGTGATCCCCCGCACCACAAAGTAGGCACTTGCCTAGCTTCTTTCTGTACTCATGGATCATATGCCCCAGCTTCTTGCAGAAGGCACAAACGACTACCTGCTGCTGACGGGGTGCCTGCTGCCCTCTCTGCTGCTGATGTTGTACCTACTGAAAAGTTACCCGACCCTGCTGCTGATACTGCTGAACTGGCCTCTGTGGCTGCTGATGCTAGAAGTGAGGCCTTTTGGCCTGCCCCTGATTGTTGCTACCACCCTGGAAGTCACGACCCCGCTTCTGCTTCAACCCTAGGTCATCTTTCGCCGCCATAGCCCCAGAAAATATCTCAGCAAATGTAGCGTTCCGGTCGCTCTTAGTCAGCGACCGAACCTCTCTAATCAAGCCTCGGCAAAACTTCCTCGCCTTCGTCTTCTCTGTCAAGTCATCTATGAAATGGGCCAATATACAAAACTCCCCAGCATACTCAGCTACAGTCTGGTTCCCCTAAACCAGACCCTCGAACTGTACCTCGATACCTTCCAAGGCCACATCAGGAAAGAACTGCACCTTAAACAGCTCCTTGAACTGGGCCCAAGTCTGGCCCTCAACTCCCATCCTGGGATCTGTCTGATACCACGCACGGGCTAAGTCCTGCATCTGACTGCCCGCCGCCTCGATCTGGAGTCGATCTGGTATCTCCGCCAGTCGAAAAATCTCCTCGATATGCTCTATCCAGTCGTCTGCATAATGGATGCCCTCTGTGCCGAAGAACTCTCTGGGATTCTTCTTCTGAAAGCCCTGTATGTCCTTCTCTCTCCGACGGGGCTGCTGCTGGGCCCCCTGAGCAGTAACCATCTCGACTGTAGTACGAACCAGCTGCTGTGCCTCGTCAATCCCCTGACGGAAATCGACAGTCTGCCTCGTCTGTTGTTGCTGGTGGGACTCCAGAATCCTCTCCACGAAGGAGAAGAGATGTGCAGCATCTACCATCTCCGCAGGAGGAGGCTGCTGCGGTGGAAGGATCTCAGGAATCACAATGCTCGGCCTCCTGACTGGTGGAGGTGCTCCTCCAAAAGCTACAGAAACACCGACTCCTGAGGGCTGCACTGGCCCTGTGGCACCGGGAGCGGGCTGCTGCTGAGGTCGAGAAGTGCTAGACCCCTCTCCAGCGTCTCCCAGTCCAGGACAATACAATCTCGTCTCAACCATTCTGGAGACACAGATCAAACAAGAAACAATTACTGAGAATGAGTCGAATATCAAAGGAGGACAGTTTAAATTTCTAAGGAAGACAATAAGCAGCAAAATAGATATACGGAATCTGATACAGAGTTTTCCTAGTGTGATTGAGTACCTTCAAAAAATATACTAATTCCTACTGCAGGCTGCAGCGATATTCTAGTTCGAATGCCACTACATTTCCAACCTAGACCTGCATGGGCCACCACTAAAAACGGGTCACGACCCGTACCCTATAGTAAGGGCACGAGACGTGGGTACGTCCAGCCTACGCCGCAATATCGGCGATAGAACGCTGTCCTAGGTCACAACATCTAACAGTTTAAGGTAATAATAGTTATACTCCCCAAATGGGGGTGACATAACAGAATATAACTCAATCACATCTAAGATAGAATACGATAAGATAGAATGATATAAAAGATGCAAGACCCAAATCCACAGGAAATACAAATAGAGAGAAAGCTAAGTGTCTATGATAAACTCCACTGACGACCAGAAATAATACAGATCCAAATAAACAACTCAAATCTCCAATACAATGAAATAAGATAAAGATATCTATGGAGCAGCAGTCTCTACAGCTAAGAGATTCGACTGGAAGTCCGGATCGCAAGTGTCCTCTAAGGCTGTCCCATAGAAAGTATCTAAGCAGGCCTCCTCCTCCTCCTCGTCCTCTGTAAAATTTTTAATAGGTGCAATCAGGACGGGAACGAGCACATATCTCTCAAAACAGTTCATAACAGGTTAGGAGTATAAATCATGCAATAGAGTAAAATACAGGAAATACTGGAAAGGAAGTACGTGAAAACAGGAGATATTTTGTAACTGAAAGTAAATACATGATAGGTAAAGACTGTAAGTGGCTAAGTGATTTAGAGTACAATATGGTTATGTAGGGGCACATGAATACAACTAAGAGGCACATGAATACCTACTGGGGATAATGATCATATAACCAATTCTACTCACCCCGCCCCAATCAATACACAAGGATCCATTCAAGTTACGTTATTGGCACATGAATACAGCTAAAGATACGTGACCTCATGTAATGAGTAGTATATGAGGCACATGATAGTACATGAAGGCACATGAGAACATGTTAATACATGAACTAGTATGAGTACAAGGAGTACCTGATGCACATGATAAAGTACATGAACATGAAATACCCGATGCACCCGTAGAGGGATAATATCTCAGGAAAGGATCCATATAGTACTAATTCGTGGAAGATACGTGTCAGCATCAAGTAAAGTAATCTAGAGCAAGAATATAGTTCCAGACACGTATGAAAAGATCAGAGAATGTACTCGCCTGCTATCTGAATGTCCAAGATGAAAGTACTGTCCAAGGAGTGGTGTCTGTCTCCTATAGAACAGTACAAGTCACTATGAGTCTAAAATGATAATAAGATGCAAGTCAATGCATTCTACAAGAATCTAGGTCAATCTAGACCAAAGTCAACTCTTGGTCAACCCTAGAAGTCAAACTAGGTCAATCAAGTCAACCTAAGTCAAACAAGTCTATACTAGTCTAACTTGTTTATTCTAGGTCTAACAAGGCTATACAAGTCCAATCTAGACTCACTAGGCAAACAGACACACCCACAGGCCATAGGCTATATCATGCCTATAAACCAAACCATAATACACATATACACAACAATATATATATCCAAAATATAATACACTCATTGATATATTTATATAATCTAATATAGTAATACACATAACATATAGGCTACCTATATATATACCACACACACACACACACACATATATATATATATATATATATATATATATATATATATATATATATATATATATAACATATATAATAGTACACACACATAGATATAGGATACATATATGTACATCTCAAATATATATACATACATGTAGAGAATAGGAAAGACACTTGTATGTGTCCATGTGTGTGTGTGTGTCTCTCATGAGAGTGTCACATGAAAGTGTGTGTGCGTCAAGATACATGAGGGTGTGTGTGAAGACATGAGAGGGTGTCAATGTGTGTGTTATATGGCAGTGGGTGTGAGATTTTTAAAGTAGTGTGCATAGCATAAACTGGAAAACAGTGGAGTGTAATACACACTTGTGTTCCTAGAAAAACAGGGAATACATTTGTGTGTGAGACAATCCTGAAATCAGTGAAGCTAGAACCTGTGTGCATGAGTGACCTTGTGTGCAGTGATATGTGCAAGCCTGGAACATTGACAGTTTACCAATAAACAGTTAGCTAATCCAGTATAAATGGGAAGAAAACAAGACAGTTTTAATAGGAGTTAAACTCAGTTCTAAAGAAGGAAGGGAACCTCATTCGATTGCAGTTCATGATATATAGGACTGAACTAAATCAATGTATCAGTTATTATATTTGAAACCAAACAAAATGTCAAACATCCCATTCTCAAACCAATAACCTATTGAATTAAAATACTGCATTAATATGAATCAACAATCTTGTGGGGATCATTAATCAGTGAAAACCATTACTAAACAGGGATTTAAAAGTTAGGAAAATGGGAAAACAACCAAGTATCAGTAACCTGTGTAGCATGTATCAGCCGAATGGCATTAACCCAACATTCGAATCAAAATTCACATCAACAACTAAACTATTATGTAAACCTAATCTAACATATATCATACATCATATTTGGATCTAATTTAGCAATTAAAAACATGAATTTAACATTTAAAACTGAATGTAAACAGAGAACACAAAATATTACACTGGTATGCACAGTGCATTCCCCATGCACGTACGATTTCGTGTCCGACACGACACGAGAGGTCGTGAAACGTGACACACGTGGTGTCAGTCACTGCCTCTTCGTGTGTGTCTAATACCATGCATCCACGTGTCATGTCCACGGCGCAAATGACCCCGAACAGCAGGGGAGCAACAGTGCTCGCGCAAGCGTGGTGCACCCGCGTGTTCGTGTGTCCAAACCGACACGACACAACACAGAAATCAATTCAGGACACTGGGATCCCCTAAGCAAGGTTAAAATCTAATTTCCTATTCAAATACATTCCTGAAATCAAATCGAAATGCCCTTTAGGGCATTTCATCAAACACCTACATACATGGACTGATACGTGTCCGATACGGATACATATCGGACTCGAAACCTAGGGTTAGCTATACCTACAGTTAGGGTAGGCCTAGGGCTTCCTGAATATGCAATAAAAATAGTATTTTACGGTGTGGATTTGAATTTACCTATGGGTTTACAAAGGCTCAAAAAGCCCCAATATGAATGGATCCTCAAGCTTCCAAAACTCTCCCAAATTGTTTCTCCCCTGAAATTTCTCAATACCAACAGCAAGTAGAATAAATTTAGAACCTAATGCAATTGGTTTGAGGGAAAAAGGAATTAAATAGGATTTTCTAAGAATTATTGAAGATGGAGCATACCTCTTCCTTAAACTTAAGAAATTTCTAAAGGAGGCTAGCCCTAACTTTGAGGAGCATTAAATAGAGGGGGATTAGTGTTGGCCGGCCATAGGCTATGTTGGGCTAGGTTAGGGTTACATGGTGTTGGGTTGGGCCTCTATAGGCTTAAGCCATAAATCATGACTTGTAAAACCACAAGCCATTAACTAACCAATTCAAATCCTAATTTCCCCAAATTAAATCTAATGACTAGGATATCTCTAACTTAGGTCAAGCTAGGGTTACACACTCTAACCAAGTAGTCATGACCTAGGTTAGCTTCTAGGACAGTCTTCTAAGTCAACACTAGTCAAAGTCTAGAATAGCACCAAATCAAAAATACTAAAAATCACTGAAAATTCTAATAATTATAATTAATACTAAATAATTCCAAATAATTCCAAAATTTTAAAAATAACCAAAATACCCTCAAGCTAGAAAAGTGGTAGTGATAAATCTACCCCCCTTAAAATAATTTTGTCCTCGAAATTAAGGCGAAACTAACTGCTGAGAAGGATAGAAAAGTATACCTCAAGGTCCAAAAATTAAAATCCTAGGAATGCATCCGTAATGAGGCCATCTGTAAACCCTAGGAATGTACCCAGGACTCATAAAATTTGTGAAGGACATCTGCAAATCAAAGGAATACACCAAAAGATTAAAATCATCTGTGAAGGCCAACTGCAAATCAAATAAACGCTTCAACCAAAGAAATCATAATCAAATTAAGTATACTTCATTCCAAGTCCAATAAACTGCATAATCCACGTTACAGTAATCTACCCAATCCACGTTAGTAATTCAACATAGAACCTGCACAATTCACAATACAATAATTCAAACAAATATCTGACCTACTCTAAATTCAAGACCATATTATATTTTCCAAACAAATTACGAACCATGCACCGTAACGGTGCTTAGTACAAGTGAAAAGTTTAGTCTTACAATATTTCAAACACAAAAATTTAGTTTGACCGCTACGACCAACAAATATTCAGAGCCATATTACAATTCAAATATTACTTCAAAATTGAAATAAAAGTTTCAAAACTCAAAAGATGAATCTTTATCTCCATCTCCATCTTCTTCTCCTTCTTCTTCTTCTTCTTTTTTTTCTTCTTCCTCAAAATATCCTCCGCCTACACCTTGAGGGACGGAATAAGAAAAATTATAGTCAGTATGGACTCATTGTATATGTAGAATTGACATCCAGGAACATTAATAGAAGTATCAAAGTGAGGCTAGCATTAGAGTGTCAATGTGCACAGTGTGTATTTTTACATAAGAGTTTGGGCTAGCCCCATTTACCTTCTTCACGAGGGAAGGGAAATCTTATTCTTGGTCAGCAAATTCAACCTCTATCTGTTTAATCTTATCCAGAATCAATTTCTGGTTGTCGGATATAGTATTCATCTCTTTGAAGAAATTTTCAAAGTTGCAGCAACAAAATTGTATAGATCATCAACCCTGTCCTTAGTGTTTGGGATTCCATAAGTTGATGGTTTTCCAGATGTTGATGGTTTGCTCGCAACTGCTGCCCGTTTTCCAAACATTCGAGTGAAGGTTAGTTTTCTCATGGGTGTAGAAGCATGGAATTTCAGAGCCAGAAATCCTATGCGCCAGACACTACATACGCACAGCAAAACCAACAAATATGGACATTTGAAAGAGGAATTTTTATTACATATAAAAGTCTATTACGTGTCTAGAAAAGGTGGTACAAAGGAGAATTTCTACAAGGAAAAGACCCTAAGTCTACAACCAGCAACCACCATGCGCCTTCAGTCAGGCGCAACAACCACCATGCGCCTTCAGTCAGGCGTATCCCGCCATGCGCATCCAGCAGGGCGCATCCTTTCAGCAGCTCAGTTATGTGCATTCCTTCAGCAGCACCAGTTATGTGCCGCTCTTTCAGCCAGGCTCACCTGATAAGTGCTTCGACTAATGAAGCATTTAACCCTCTGGCTGGAACCAAGGAAGAGAAGAGCACCGCAAAACTGTGGCCAGGAGAGGCTTCGAAAGAGCCTCCAAAGGCGAAGGAAGACCGTGATCGAAACCGCGGCTAAAGGAGCAGCTTTCAACACAACCAGAATGGGCAACGCCCACTTTGAAGGAAGAAAGAGCCTAGTACCGCCATTCCGATCTACGGCTCTTCCGGAATAACGGAAACGAGGCCCGAGCATCCCTATCTTTGGATGCAACAGTCACCTTCCACCTGCCTCGGAAGCCCTCGACTCCGTCTTTTGGATGTAACAGTCACCTTCAAGTGCATCAACGAAGACATGGCGTCACATCTTCACCCTTGGGAGCATTTCGTCAACAGAATGCATCCGAGTAAACAAGTTCATGTTGGAAGTACGTGAGAGAACGAGAAGCAAACCCTCTCTCCATGCCACTATTTATAGGTCGGGCAAATCAAACCCACGCGCCAAGTGGATGGCTCTCCGAATTCCGTACAATGAATTTGTATTAAATGGATGAACCAGACGCCTCAAATTCAGCCAAACGGCTATTTAAAGCACTTGAAGAACATAACAGCCGCATCATTAAAGACGTATCAGATGCGCTGGCCAGATAGCGCATCACCCCGACGTGCCCTCCGACATCAAGCGCATCATACAGACGCGCCCCTCAGCGTCAAGCGCATCACAGACCAAGCGCTTTATAGGGGATGCGCCCCCGTACGTCCTCATACAGCTAGTAGAACGTCAATCAACGCGTCCACTCAGCTGTCCATCGAATGTCACCAACATTAAATGTTGAACTGACAGAGTTGGCATCACACCTCCCAAAGTCTGAACAGTTGACAGCTTTTTTCAGAAGACGAAGCGTCGACAACGTCAGCATCATTATTACTTTACTCCGATGGCTACTGCCACGTGGCCACCCAACCATCCGCATGCACCTCAAAGGCCATGCACCTCAGACTTTTCACTGATCCCTAAAGACAGAAGAAAAGTCTCCATTTGAAGCTCTGCATGCGCCTCAAAAGCCATGCGCTCCAGACTGCTCTCTGATCCCGAAAGACAGGAGTAAAGTCACTACTGAAGCCTCGGATACGCCTCAAAAGCCATGTACCCAGAATGGTTCGTGACTCCTAAAGGTTACGAGCCAGAGTCTCCTCATGCGCCCTATCCTAGGCGCATCCTACCAGATCACCCCCTCCATCAAATCCAAGATCTCCGAGCCATGAGTCGACGACACGTGTCCTTTGACTCAACTCATCTAAGATTTCAGCAACAGAAAAATCTTCTTCTCTGCTACGTGCCGGCTCACAACAGCAGTATGAAGAATTCAATCCCTCGATCAGGGCGCATCGTCCATGCGCCTCCATCAGCAATCACCACGTGGCATCCCCACGCACCGACGTATCCTACATGTGCGCATGAGCAGCCAGCCTGCAAAACTATAAATAGAGGGATCATTTCCTTCTCACCCACGCACAGAAGTCGCACAGAATATAGAACGAACACACAGAGACTTTGCACCACCAGAGAGGCAGATATCGACACTCAACGTCTTCCTCCTCTCAGCAAGCTCCAGCACCCATAGCAATCCAAACCTTCAGAGAACCGATAACCGTCGTCAGCTCGTCAACGGAGTCAACGCATTACCACTCAATCCATTGGCACAAGGGACCCAGATAAACAAAAGTGTACTCCTAGGACTACGTTTAAGTCCTATATTGTAACACTGTTCTGTTTGTATTGAAATTTGCAATAATACAATTTTAATGACAAACAAGATGGCGACTCTGCTGGGGACCTCTTTCTCCTCCACCGAGAAAGCTGTGTCGTAAGCCGACGACGTGAAGGTGGGCTCCTCCCATAAGACGCTGGTCGTACGCCTCAATCAACAGGCGTATGAGGAGTTCATCTCTGAAGGCAGTGCGAGTCCTTCGAAGTGGCTGCCAAAGCCGAAGAAGACCCGCCGAGTCTGGGTGCGCAAGGTCGACGCCTCGGGCACCACCACTGAAGGGGATACGCCAATCCAGCCTTCCCTTCCTGCTGACATCCTCAGCAACCAAGATGCGCCCACCGGTGCAGCGTATCTCTCGAAGAAGCGTGCGGCTAACCACATTCCCCAGCCATCTCCCTCTCAGGCGAGGAAGATGCGTCGACAGAGCAGGGGCGCAGCCAATACCCCACACATCACCTCTGATGCGCCACTAAAAGTCTCTGTCTTTGACAGACTCACTCGCTGTAGTGGCGAGAAGAATTTGGATTCTGAGTACTACGCGCCCCAGCGGCCTGGTATGAAGAAGTCTAAGGCAGCACGGGCCATGCGCCACAAACGTGCTATGCCAGCAGCAAGCCAGAAGCATGCGCTCACAATCATGCGCGCCGCTGATGGTAAGCTGTACAAGGTCGACTCAGGTGCTTCTGCGCCAGAAATGAGTCGACCTTCAAAGTCCTCGTCTCGCTTGGGCGCATCTATTGCGTGCACAACCAAGTTGAGTGAGGCAAATTCAGTGGTCTTGAACTCCCGCGCCTCCTCTAGTTGTGCGTCTGAGGTCCGTTCAAGTCACTTCAGATGTTGTGGTTCCCCCACTGCTGATCGGGATGCCTGTTTGGTATTAGATCAGGGGGCGCAGCACTCACCCGACCACCCCGGCGCTTGGCCTTGCCATGCGCCTGAAGGGGGTGTGAAGGCGGCACTCTCCTCCAACGATCTGCGTAACGTGATCACTCACAAGCGCCGATCAGGAGAGTCAACTGACAAGCACGATGTACCCCACATGGGGCACACTTGTGCTGTCGTCACCATCAATTGCTGTTGTAAAACGGCAGTCCCACCAAGGCAGTCGGTGTTCCAGCGGCTGCAATCATCGACACCCCTCCGACGTCGCCTCGGGAAGAAGGGGTCAACAGAAGAAGAACCAAGGGTTGCCTCATGCAACGTGGTCTCCAACTCCTCGTCAGTCCGAAAGACAACTGGCAATTCCTCGTCCTCATCCAAAAGCCAGCCGAGGAAAACCAAGGCAGCAGTCTCGTCCTCCGGTGTGTTCGAAGGCACTCAGAGGAGGAAGAAGATCTTGGAGGAGGCTGGGGGTAGGCAGACCCTTGTCGAGCCTTCTTCCGAAGACGAAGGTGCCCAAAGCACAGCTGTGGCGCATCTTCATCCTCGAGGCAAAGTCAGCCTCCCAGAAGACCCTCAAAACAAAAATATCCCCCAGAACATAGCTGGGGGTAGTCTAGCATCTGCGGACCTAGATTTCGGAGATGAGGAGGCCATTCAAGACGAAGCCGAGGGTAATCAGGCCCTTGCAGATGCGCCTGTCGGGAGTGATCTCCAGAACATGGCTGGAGGTGGCCAAGATGAGCCAGGAGAGGCAACTCCCCTACAAGAGAGCGAGGCCGAGAGTGAAGCCTCAACCCATCCGTCCACTCCCGGTCGCGTCATGACAGTAAACGTGACTGGAGCGGATATCGAGTCTGATGCGCCGCCACAAGACCTCGTCCAGCGCATAGACACGTTAGAGGGAGGACTCAAAACCCTCTCTGCCTCTATGCAAACACTGACTCAAGCAGTGTTTGAGATACGGTCAGCCTTGACCAGAACACCTTCTACCGGTCCTGATCCTGGGGCCAATGGAGAATCGAGTATACCCCTTCAACGGGTATCCTCGGACACGGATCGCCGCGAGGCACCTCAGACGTCGGAGCCCTCAAATGCTCAACTCCCGGTGGTACCACCTTCCTCGACTCCCAGCTCCACAGAAGACGTGGTCGAGATGATTAGGGACTTGCGGGAACGCTTTGAGTCCAAGACGAGGCAAGAGAAGCGCCAGAAGATGGGCATCCCCCAACCTTATCCCCTCGAGTGGAACAAGGTGGTTTATCCTCCAAAGTATAAACCACAAACACTGACACCGTACGACGGGAAGGACTCTCCGCGTCGCTACCTGACGTACTTCCAGTCTCAGACGGGGCATCTTCCGAAGGAGGACGCGCTCCTCACTAGCATATTCGTCGGAGCATTGAAGGGAGTGGCGTACGACTAGTACTGCAGCCTCCCCGACAATTCTATATCGTCCTTCGACGACCTGACGCGCCTCTTTCTCGACCGTTTCTACGACGGCGGAAAGGACATGACAATGGCGTCCCTTATAGAAATACGCCAGAAGGAGAAGAAAACGGTTCGAGTGTTCATCGAACGCTTCCGACAGGCCTGCTTTAGACTACCTCCGGGTATGCCAGAACATGCGCTTCTCTCCTCCTGCAGCATGAACATGCTGTATGCAGTTAAGCTCTGGCTGAACTCCACTCCTCCTCCCGACTGGAGTTCCTTGATCATTGAAGCAGAAGCCGCAGAGAAGAAGGTGGCCAATGCTCGTCTTCTGGGTGTCAGTTTCCCTGCATTCGAGGATAAGGAGAAGCGGTCTGCAGCCAACAACCCCGGATGAGAGACAAAGAGGAAACAGGCATTGACTGTCAATGCCTCAAAAGGTGCGTCAGCCCCTACTCAGAAGCCTCCACTCGTGCCAAGGCCAAAGGAGGTTTATTCGTTCAATGACGAAGATACTCTGCAACTCTTTGAGATACTGAAGCAGGGTGACAAGATCAAGCTTCCGGACCAAAAGTGTCCCGACGAGGTTGGGAAAGTGGACAACCCGAGGTACTGTCACTACCATCGGTTTGTCGAACACCCAACCAAAGACTGCTATATCCTCAAGAATTACATCCAGCGCATGATCAATGCGGATGTAATCTCCGTCGACTACGAGGAGAAGACGGTGTCCGCCAATATAGTATCACTACAGTTCGGCACCTTGCCGCCAACTACCACACAAGATGGCGTCGTCCCCATTCCTAAGACGACAATGGAGGTGGTTAACTTACCACCTACCCGTGACAACGTGAGTGGACTCATCCCACTCACCACATCTCGAGGGGAGGTCCTATGGGTTCACCCCGACCTCGTCTCCGTGGTGACTCGACCGGAGGTACGCCCTACCTCCAAATCCAAAGACAGGAAGATCAAGTCTTGTCGCACGGTCTCTTCTTCAACAGAAGAGGCACTTCCTGTGCAGACGCGTTCACAACTGAACGTCCAACCCGACAAAGCTACCGTCGAGGTGGTACCCCCTGGCACCATCCCTGCTGCCCAAGAGGAGGGTCCATCTAAGTCCTCAGCATCCAATAAGCAGAAGCATGTGGAGGCTCGTTTCGACAGACCTCTACGAAAGGAGAATGCTTCGGGGCTAGCTAAGCCCCACAACTTCGACATACTGGCACAACTGGCCAGTACTCCTGCCCGCCTATCCTTGTTCGAGCTCCTGCGTCTTTCCAAAGACTCCCGAGAAGCTCTCTGTGAAGCTCTGAAGGATGCTGAATCCTTCCTCAGTCAGGTCAAGCAGCCTGAAGATCTCCCAACTACCTGTGTGCACTGTCATTATGCCAATGAAGTTATCTCGAACATAACTTTCATCCAACAAGACATGCTGCTCAAGCACCACCGACATAACCAGCCACTGTACTACACAGGGTATGTCGATTCAGTTAAGGTGAGTCGGATTCAGATCGATCTGGGGTCTTCCCTCAGCATCATTCCGAAGGCGCTACTCTCAACACTGGGGATCCCGATGTACCGGCTGGCGCCCTCCAACACAACAATCAGTGGCTTCAACGCTAGTAAAAGCGAGCCGCTGGGCAAAATTCGGCTGAAGTGTCAGATCGGTAATCTCAGAACCGAGGTGACCTGCTACGTGGTGGATGCCGAGGTCAACTACAACATCCTGCTCGGTCGACCGTGGCTCCATGAGTACATGGTGGTGCCATCTACGCTCCACCAATGCATGAAGTACGTGTCCACCAATGGCGTCATCCGGACGGAGTTCGCAGACATCGACCCTTTCAAGGGGATTGAAGCCTACTTCACCGACTCTGACTTATACAAGTCACCTGACGAGGAAGAAGCCAATGATGCTGATGACGAGGCAAAAGCGGCAGTAGAACCGGACATGGAGCCTGAGGTCACTCCCGATGCCCCTTTGAAGATCCGACTCAAAGGCAAACCACCTCAGAAGTTGCCTCCCATGAGCATTAAGCTACTCGGGAAAGCACTAGCTGCTCCTGAAGCTCCCCTGAAGATACGTCTCAAGGGAAAGCCGCCTCAAACATCGGCTCCCCTTGTTGCAAAATTACAAGGGAAGGTACCTATCACCGGAGACGCAGTTGAGGCACCTCTGAAGGTGCATCTCAAGGGCAAGCCGCCGCAGTCATCCAAGATACTCGAGAAGGCTCACATAACCCTCTCGGACCCCAAAATCAAAGCTGTGGTGGACTCTCCTGATCTAACCCCAGTACTTACAGATGAGGAACTAGGCAAATACATCTCTGCTGATGTAGACGCACCCTCCCTAGACAATGTAATCCCACGGGATAAAATCTCGTATTTCATCAATAATAGAGTGTCTTTTAATTATTTCTGTCTTCCACATTGGAATGCCATGTATACATTAGATAACGCTCTACGGTCGTTGCAAACACAAATAACGACCGTCCATCATGTAAATCGAGTAGTCCCGTCTCAAGGAGTCTGTTACATAGTCCCTCCACGAAGTCGAGACGAAGAATCCATCATCTTTGGCAAAGTTGAGCGTCATCAAGACCTCCCGCCACTCGTGCCAGAGCCAGATATCGGTAGAATACAAGTCTATCGGTACACGGATACGGCAAAGCACATCATCCAAAAGATAGGCTACGACCTAAAAAGCAACAAAGGCCTAAACTACGGCAAGGGTCGACGTCTCCCTCTCCGGCTTCCAACACCTAAAGGAAAGCCGCAGGACTACTACAATCGGACTCGACGGGGGGTAGGCTATGTCACGCCGCCATCAACTTCAGAGAGTTCGGACGCAGAGGAAGTAGAACATTCTCACTCCTCCGAAGCATCGACATGGGATTCTGATACCAGCATCGGACCAGTCTTCAGGAAAGTGCTGTCAGCTAACATGACATCTGCACAACCTCAAGAAGATGAAGGCGAAGACCAAACGCCGGAACCCTTCGAAGAAGAACCCTGGGCTCAACGCCTAGGGGAACAATGAGAGTCTCGTTTTAAATTACGTGAACCTCCCACCGAAGACGAAGTCGAGCAGATCGACCTTGGGGACGGAGCTTCTTCCAAACCCATCTTCATCAGCAAAAGCCTAGAGGGAGAAGATCGAGAGTCTTTAATCCAGCTTGCTAAAGAGTATATCGATGTCTTTGCCTGGAGCTATGAAGACATGCCGGGACTCGATCCCCAGATCGCGATGCATAGGCTGAATATCTTACCTGATGCCAAGCCTGTCAAACAACAACAGCGACGCTTCCGTCCGGATATCATGAACGCCATCGATCAGGAGGTGGATAAACTCTTGACTAGCGACTTCATCCGTGAGGAACAACACCCAGATTGGGTAGCCAACGTCGTCCCCGTCACCAAGAAGAAAGGGAAGATACGAGTCTGTATCGACTTCAGGGATCTCAACTCGGTTTATCCGAAGGACGAATTCCTGCTTCCAATCACAGATGTGATGATCGACAACACATGTGGCTTTGAACGCATGTCTTTTATGGACGGATATTCAGGCTATAATCAAATTAAGATGTTCCCCGATGATGCAAAATACACGTAATTTAGGACTCCGAAGGGTGTCTTCTGCTACACAGTGATGCCCTTCGGCTTGAAGAACGCCGGTGCGACATACCAACGAGCTATGAGCACCATTTTCCGTCAACACATTCGCAAGGCAGTCGAATGCTATGTTGACGACATCGCAGTCAAGAGCCGTCTCAAAAGAGATCACCTGCAAGATCTCAAAACAGTCTTCGATCTCATGCGGGCGCACCAACTCAAGATGAACCCCGCTAAATCCTTCCTAGGGGTTTCTAGCGGAAAGTTCTTGGACTTCGTTATCACGGCAAAAGGCATTCATGTTGACCCAGAGAAGACTAAAGCCATCCTCAACATGGACCCTCCGAAGAACCTTCGAGAACTTCGGGGCCTACAGGGACGTCTGGCATACATCCGGAGGTTCATAACAAATCTTTTCGGCAAATGTCAACCCTTTACTCAGCTCATGAGAAAGGGGGTCTCTTACGTCTAGACAGAGGAATGCCAAAACGCTTTCGACGACATCAAAGCCTACTTGACGAGCCCACCAGTCCTGGTGGCACCCGTCGCCGGCAAACCATTTCTCTTTTATGTCCGTGCCATGGATTATTCCCTCGGCGCTCTGCTAGCTCAGAACAACGATACAGGCTATGAACAAGCAATCTACTACCTCAGTCGAACGCTCATCAGGGCCGAACACTGGTACAACCCCGTAGAGAAGGAGTGCTTGGCTTTGGTGTTCGCCATCCAGAAGACTCGTCATTATGTCTCGGACCAGACAATACATGTCGTCTCCCGGGTCAATCCACTTAGAGTCCTCATGACGAAGCCAGGATCATTGAACTCCCGGCTAGCTACATGGGCAATCCTGCTAACCCCGTATAACATGGTGTTTGTGCCACAAAAAGCTGTTAAGGGTCAGGCCCTCGCCGACTTTTTAGCTGCACACCCCATCCCAGAATCTTCAAGACTCTATGAAGACATCCCGGATGAGGTCCAAGAATCCAACGTCACCGAAGAAAACTCCGTCTGGCGGATGTTTTTCGATGGCGCTTCAAGAACAGGCCCCAAAAGCCAAATCATCGTAGGAGTGGGGGTAGTCTTAGTCTCCCCCGATCAGCTGGTCATCCAGCATGCTTACTCCCTCTCGAAGCCTTGCTCCAACAATGTTGCCGAGTACAATGCGCTCATTATGGGACTCCAGCTGGCACAACAGCTGGGGGTGGATCATCTGGAGGCCTACGACGATTCCAAACTCGTCGTAAACCAGATCAGAGGACAATATGAAGTTCGTCATGAAGATCTGATCCCTTACCATGAAGTTGCACTGAACATCATTTCAACCTTCAATGGGTTCTTCATCGAACATGTACCCCGTCTACAAAACTTGGAGGCCGATGCTTTGGCTGGCCTCGTGGCCTCATTGGCAGCACCCCTCGGGACTCAACACTATGTCTCGGTAGTCGGAAGAGACTTGGTCTGTCCTAAAAACAACCTATGCTCACACATGGCATGCCGACAAATACTGATGTTAATGTCCGAGACTGGAGGTTCCCGTTCATCGACTTCACTGTCTACGGAATTCTCCCAGAAGACCCGAAGGAAGCCGTCTCAGTCAGGAGTCGTTCCCTTCGATTCTATTATGATATAGCCACTAAAATGCTGTACCGACGCTCCTACGATGGGCTCCTCCTTCGATGCCTGTCCAATGAAGAAGCAGCCGAAGCCCTTCGAGAAGCTCATGACGGAACTTGCGGAGCTCATCAACCTGGGCCTAAGCTGCAGGACCGACTGCGGCGCATGGGCTACTACTGGCCAACCATGGCCGCTGACGCCGTCGACTACGCTAAGAAGTGCCATGCGTGCCAGCTTCACGCAGACTTCATTCACACACCGTCAGAACCTCTACATCCTACAGTCGCCTCCTGGCCCTTTGAAGCCTGGGGCATGGACATTGTAGGGCCAATCACCCCTCCTTCATCGAGGGAACACCGCTTCATCCTGGCCATTACTGATTACTTTTCTAAATGGGCAGAAGCTGTCCCACTGGCAGAAGTGAAGAGCTCCAGGGTAATCAGCTTCATCAAATACCATGTCATCTACCGCTTCGGAGTACCCCGGCGGATCATCCATGACAATGGTCCTCAGTTCATCAGCCACATTTTCAGCAGGTTTTGTGACAAGAATCGTATCCAAAACGTGGCCTCAACCGCCTACAATCCGGCAGCAAACGGATTGGCCGAGGCGTTCAACAAGACTATCGTCAGGCTACTCGAAAAGGTCTTGTCATCCAATAAACGCGACTGGGACGAAAAGCTTGGCGAATGCCTTTGGGCCTATCGTACAACGGTACGGACCCCAACAGGCAACACACCATTCTCCTTGGCCTACGGGAGTGAAGTGGTACTGCCTCTCGAGATCCAGATACCCTCACTCCGTGTAGCAATCACAAACAAACTCACAGAAGAGGACAATCAACGTCGTCGTCTGTGGGAATTGGAGGCACTTGATGAGAAGCGTCTCCTAGCTCAACAACGCATCAAACTGTACCAAGCCCGTATATCATAGGCTTTCAACAAGAAGGTCAAACAGAGGACTTTCCAAGTTGGCGACCTGGTTCTGGCAGTCAGGAGGCCGATGGTGTTAACCCACAAGACACCAGGAAAGTTCGAGCCCAAGTGGGAAGGACCTTTCATCATAGAGACGGTATACTCAAACGGTGCTTACCGCCTCGCTAAACCCAATGGGGACTTGTTTATGATGCCCATCAATGGCAAGTTCCTGAAGAAGTACTACTCTTGACATCTTTCAGACTTGTGCTTCCATAAGGGGATTTATGGACCCAATCATCAAGGCTCACGTACAATCCCATTCCACAAACTCATGCGCTTCCGGAACCCAGCTGTTCCGTGGCATCCTCCAATAGAAGAACAACCACGTCCATATCACCTCTGAGTTGTTCCCCTGTGCCCTACAAAGCGGAACCTTACATTCCATAAGGCTACGCTATCCCACATGTTTACCACGTCCACATTACCTCTGAGTAAACATCACGTACAGACAACCTCCGTGTTGCCGTACATTGATCGCAGAACTTCCACGTCTACATTACCTCTGAGTAGTTCCGCGTATCCTCCAGAGTCATTCCTGCCACGTCCATAACACCTCTGAGTAGGAAGATTCTATCGTCTGAACCCCTTATTTGCCACGTCCATATTACCTCTGAGCAAACATGGTGGTTCTTTCAAACTTATTATCTGTACCTAAAAACCAAGGTGCGCAAAAGATAATAGGTCCACACAAATCATCCAATTCATGACAAGCAAAAATGAACACATCACAGAAAAGGGTGTACTTCTTTATTTCTAAAAAGAGAGTAAAGGATTACAACATCCCCTGGGTTGGCCGAAAGCTCTTCAATACGACGCCTCAAGTCTGCCACCCGAGTCTCCACAGTCGCCAAGACCCGGCGTTCAGTTTCTTGACGCATCGCCTCTATGGCCTCAAGAGAGGTGTCCTTCTCATGCTTCTCATCCAGGTGCTGCCGCTGCTGAGCTAGGGCAAGAGCTCGGTGGGTGAAGGTTGCTTCTTCCTCCTTGAGTGCCACGTGTTCAGCCTGGACACGTTCGACATCTAACAAAAGTCGGGCTCGCTGATCCTCAAGACGGCGGATCTGGGCATCAATATCTGCGATATTAGCATCCAATGCAGCTTGCGCCTTCACCGTCTCCTGCGTAGACTGAGACAACCGCTCCACTGCAGCTTCAGTCTCAGCCACCTCGCGCTCCCAGACACTCACGGTGGCCTGGTAAGAAGACTCAATCTCGGCGATCAGCTTCCCCTTCTCCGCATCTATCAAGACGGAGAGGTCATTTCGCTGGATGTACTGAAATTCCGAGAGCTGCTGGTCCAGCTCAACCACCGAAGCCTCCAGGATCTCGGCCATATGATCATGGCCTTGGTGAAGACGGATCAGGTCGATATAAGGCATCGCCAGAGTTTTTGCCGTTGTAAAGCTCCCATTGGCGTTCATCACCGCAGACATACCCCTCTGCAATATTTTATATACCCCCTCAACGATGAATTTCACATATTCATCTGCATCCGCCAGTACCTGTGGCATCATAGCAGGAGTCGGAGGAGCTGCTGTAGTTGGCGGACCGGAGGAAGATCCGCCGACCTCAACCTGCGAGGCTGGAACCTCGATATCGTTAGGCTCTTCATCAACAGGGGCTGGAATGCCAGCCTGAGGAGCCAAAGGAACAGAAGAAGTCGGGACAGGTGTCGAGATGGTACCACAAGTGGAAGGAGCCACAGAGGGTTTCACACCCTTGTCCTTCCCAAGCACGGAAGAACCACCAACGTCAGTGGCCACCTCTTCAGCCCCCAACGTCCTATCAGCAGCCAATACCTCCCCTGGCAGAGTGGGGAGATCAACACTTGTCTCCTGACCCGCCTCAGGAGTCGGGGACGGCAGACGAATCTCTTCACCAAATCCCTCTACAGGGATAGGATTTGTCGCTACCCCCTGATCGGTAGCCACCTCATCCTCCGCGACTGAGGCTAGGGTAGGACTCGGCAATGCTGCAGCCGACCCCCCCTTCATTAAGACAAGGAGGGGAATCAACCCTCTCCTCTGTTCCAACCACCTCTGTTGCCCCCGCAACAGGCTCTTGCAACTTTGGAGCAACGTCATCCGAAGACGACGAACTCCACTCCCCTTCATCACCAGGAAGCCCCATGTCTGTTGGACCCTCAGCGTCCAAAGCCCACGTTACGGCCTTCCAGCGTACCCCAAGGTGATACTGGGATTATCCAACATCAACTGAGCGTATCCGAATTGCCGTACAAAGTGGCTCGGCAAATACGGCTCCAAGTAACACTGGTTCCTGTTTCGATACACCAGATGGGACGGCCGGATACTTTGCAACCAGCGGAATCCCCATGGAGACAGAGTGGTGGCATCTTCACCCGAGTCCATTATCCTTCTTCTGTATATAGTAATGATGACTCGCCACTTCCTTGAAGACGGCCATCATCTCCTCAGCTTTGTCCTCCAGGACTTGGAATTCCTCATTGGTCGGGAAGTACTCCTCGTAAGGTTCCGATCCCCAGGGGAGTTTTGATACCTCGTATATTTCATGAAGCGCGAGCCCTAGCTCCCCCACCGGAGTGAAGAAGGTCCCGGTATGGGTATCAAACATCTCCAAGAGCGCAAGGAACATGTGCCTGTTAATGTCTACGCCTGCCTGAGTTGCACGGATCACGGCGGTCAGCTCAATCTCTCGGAGCTCAGTTTGAAACCGCGACAGAATCCAATATGTCAGTTTATCCCATTTGGAAATATAATGACACCAACCCTCTACCCGAAAGTCTCCCTTCGGGTATGATTGTTCCATCAACAGCATGCGTCTCGCAAAAGTCGAGGCACCAAAGGCAAATATATTGACGGAAACATCACTGCAAATACTTCCGGGACGTAGAGTCCGCCAGGTGAAAGAGGTCCCAGACCGCACAGCGGCCAAAGTATCCCTTTGATCAGAAGAAGAATCGATTCTGATGATGCCTGCTACCGCTCCCCCCTGAGATGGAGTAACGTCCCAGGACATCCTCCTCTTGGAAGCAAGACGACAGAAAGCCGACAAAGGCTACTGACGTTCGAGCTTCTTGACAGTCATATGCACTCCCCTTGCTGTAAAGAACCAGTCTTCTTTGACCTTCAGCATCTTTGCTTCAGTAGAAGTAAGGCGGTCCCCGAACAGGAACTCAGGCTTTAAGAAAGTCACTTTATCGGAGGTGGCAGATTTCAGAATGCTACGTTCCATCATCCGTTTGAGGAACCCATGATGTTGTTCCCGGATTTGAATCATTCTTTCGGGATGCTGATCCAGCATAATAGCAGCTTGAGCAGGGTTTATCACCTCTTCATCGTAATCTACTCCCATCTGGCAGAGGGCAGCGTCCAGAAGCACTTCGTTCAAGAGTGGGACTGTCATCGACATTGGCAAAGATTCAAGGATGTTAGAAACAACAAAAGGATCGGAGCCTCATTCTCATCAAAAGCGCACAAAACTCAAGCGCATCTGAAAAAGTGAGCCTCGACGCATCATCAGGGCGTAAGCCCATGCGCGTCAGCAGAAGGCTTCGGCACATTATCAGGGTACAAAACCCATGCGTGTCAGCAGTTGAACCTCGGTGCATAATAAAGGCCTGAGCCTATGCATGTCGGCAGGATAAAACCTCAGCGTATCAAGGACAGAAGCCCATATGCGTCGGCAACAGAGAGTTAGGGCACAGTATGACCCAAAGCTTGTCTGAACAAAGAAGATAGCAAAAGTCGACACCTACCCGTCACCGCGGTGCGAACGTCGACCGGAGTCACAATGGTGACAGGAGCATCCTCGTCGGTGAACTCTGCCGGCTCCTTTCCCTTAGCACCGTCGCGAGGAGTCTTGGGAGCCATTGAAGAAGAAAATTAGGGTTTTGAAGAAGAAACTCTAAAAAAACAAAGGCAGAGGAAAGAAGAACTCTCTTTCTCTCTATCTCATGCCTATTTATAGGCACGGTCGCACGCGTGAACCGATGAAGGGTGACCTCAGCCGTCGCCTCGGGTCCTGTGAAAAGATAACAGCAAATAAGACCAAAAGATCATCATTAATCTTTTCGATTACCGAGACGTTATCATTTGCATTTACTGAGAGGAGCATGCGCCCGAACAGGCATGCGCCCGAATAGTCATGCGCTCCAACAGTCATGCGCCTTGACCACCATGCTTCCTATTCAAAGTATTCCAAAACTTATCTAAAAGTTTTGAAAACTTTGAAGGGGGTCTTGTAGAAGAATAGAATTTCAGAGCCAGAAATCCTATGCGCCAGACACTACATGCGTACAGCAAAACCAACAAATATGGACATTTGAAAGAGGACTTTTTATTACATATAAAAGTCTATTACATGTCTAGAAAAGGTGGTACAAAGGACAATTTCTACAAGGAAAAGACCCTAAGTCTATAACCAGCAACCACCATGCGCCTTCAGTCAGGCACAGCAACCACCATGCGCCTTCAGTCAGGCGCAGCAGCCACCATACACCTTCAACCAGACGTATCCCGCCATGCGCATCCAGCAGGACGCATCCTTTCAGCAGCTCAGTTATGTGCATCCCTTCAGCAGTACCAGTTATGTGCCGCTCTTCCAGCCAGGCTCACCTGATAAGTGCTTCGACTAATGAAGCATTTAACCCTCTGGCTGGAACCAAGAAAGAGAAGAGCACCGCAAAACTGTGGCCAGGAGAGGCTTCAAAAGAGCCTCCAAAGGCAAAGGAAGACCGTGATCAAAACCGCGGCTAAAGGAGCAGCTTTCAACACAACTAGAATGGGCAACGCCCACTTTGAAGGAAGAAAAAGCCTAGCACCGCCATTCCGATCTACGACTCTTCCGGAATAACGAAAACGAGGCCCGAGCATCCCTATCTTTGGATGCAACAGGCACCTTCCGCCTGCCTCGGAAGCCCTCGACTCCGTCTTTTAGATGTAACAGTCACCTTCAAGTGCATCAACGAAGATATGGCGTCGCATCTTCACCCTTGGGAGCATTTCGTCAACAAAATGCATCCGAGTAAACAAGTTCATGTTAGAAGTACATGAGAGAACGAAAAGCAAACCCTCTCTCCATGCCACTATTTATAGGCCGGGCAAATCAAACCCACGCGCCAAGTGGATGGCTCTCCGAATTCCATGCAATGAATTTGCATTAAATGGATGAACCGGATGCCTCGAATTCAGCCAAACGGCTATTTAAAGCACTCGAAGAACGTAACAGCCGCATCATTAAAGACGTATCAGATACGCCGGCCAGATAGCGCATCACCCCGACGTGCCCTCCGACATCAAGCGCATCATAGAGACGCGCCCCTCAGCGTCAAGCACATCACAGACCAAGCGCTTTATAGGGGATGCACCCCCGTGCGTCCCCATACGCCTAGTGGAACGTCAATCAACGCGCCCACTCAGCTGTCCATCGAATGTCACCAACATTAAATACTGAACTGACAGAGTTGGCAGCACACCTCCCAAAGTCTGAACAGTTGACAGCTTTTTTTAGAAGACGAAGCGTCGGTAACGTCAGCATCATCATTACTTTACTCCGACGGCTACTGCCACGTGGCCACCCAACCATCCGCATGCGCCTCAAAGGCCATGCGCCTCAGACTTTTCACTGATCCCTAAAGACAGAAGAAAAGTCTCCATTTGAAGCTCTGCATGCGCCTCAAAAGCCATGTGCCCCAGACCGCTCTCTGATCCCGAAAGACAGGAGTAAAGTCACTACTGAAGCCTCGCATATGCCTCAAAAGCCATGCGCCCAGAATGGTTCGTGACTCCTAAAGGTTACGAGCCAGAGTCTCCTCATGCGCCCTATCCTAGGCGCATCCTACCAGATCACCCCCTCCATCAAATTCGAGATCTCCGAGCCATGAGTCGACGACATATGTCCTTTGACTCAACTCATCCAAGATTTCAGCAACAGAAAAATCTTCTCCTCTGCCACGTGACGGTTCACAACAACAGTATGAAGAATTTAACCCCTCGATCAGGGTGCATCGTCCATGCACCTCCATCAGCAAGCACCACGTGGCGTCCCCACGCACCGGCGCATCCTACATGCGTGCATGAGCAGCCAGCCTACAAAACTATAAATAGAGGGATCATTTCCTTCTCACCCACGCACAGAAGACGCACAAAATATACAACGAACACACAGAGACTTCACACCACCAGAGAGGCAGATACAGACACTCAACGTCTTCCTCCTCTCAGCAAGCTCCAGCACCCAGAGCAATCCAAACCTTCAGAGAACCGATAACCGTCGTCAGCTCGTAAATGGAGTCAACGCATTACCACTTACTCCATCGGCACAAGGGACCCAGATAAACAAAAGTGTACTCCTAAGACTACGTCTAAGTCCTATATTGTAACACTGTTCTGTTTGTATTAAAATTTGCAATAATACAATTTTAATGACAAACAATGGGACCTTTGTTTTTAATGTAAACATCCCCTGCTAAGCTTGGGACAGAATATTTACTAGCCATTGAGCATACAAATCCTCCGAAAGGGAGAGCTGTCCTTGCAGTTTGTTTTTCCACGAGATGCATCCTTCTACTGAACATGTAAGGACCTATATCCATCATTTTTTTCTTCCCCATATAATAAAGAAATTTTACTCTCTTAGGATGGATGGAAAACTCATGTACAGTAGGGTTGAGTATTTGAGATACATAGGCACACAACAATTTATACAAAGTTTTTAATTGATCTTTGTATATATTTTGAGGGGTCTTAGCACCCACTGATACACCTGTAATCTCATGAATTTCATCCCTCATGAAAATATTATCAATATCTTTCATATCAAACTCAGGAACTGGATCAAATCCATAAAATTCGTTGATGACATCAGCATTTACCCTAATCAGTTTTCCTCTCAGAAATACCAGTTGTTGATTCTTTTTTTTTTAATTTCAGCCGAAAGATTGAGTAAAATTCTCTTATTATTGTTTGGGAGATTTTTTTCAAGACAAGATTTGTTCAGTTTCTCCAACTGATAGAATTTTAATATATCCAGGAAAGCTTCGTCTTCGACATCATCCATCTTAATTGATCTTTCAGGCATAACATGTAATGCCCCAGTCCCAAAATACTTGGGACTAGATACGTATCATGCCAGCTGTATACATAAGAGTAAATATACGGCTCGTATATATACATAAGTTATAAATATAGAAAGCCAAGACACTAAATCTCATCCACGAAGATAAATAATGATATAAAAGCAACTTTGAGTTTGTCATGTATACAATCGTTGGGCAGAGACAAATCCACTACCAACTAATTTAAATATGGAAAAATATACAAGGAAAGAATTGAGCAAGCGAGAGCAAGTGACGAGTCCAAGAGCAATCATCACGAAGGAAGGTATGGCCTTAGCTAGAGCACCTGCAAGAAACCACGAAACACACACCTGGAGGGATCACCAGGTTCTCAGAGGGGCATAACAAGACACATAATATCATTCCAATAAACTGAATAATAAAAGCTCAACAGTAAAGTATGCATGAGTAAAGGTTCCTAACCATTCTATGTGATATGCACTTTGAGAAGACAACATTCTACGCAGGAGCTTAGGTGTTCAGCATAGATGGAGAGAGAGTGGTAGTAGGTAGCGCTCATAAGAGACACTATCGACCACGGGCAGAAAGTATCTCTCATACGAGAACTATCGATCCCGGGGCAGTAAGTAGCTCATAAGAGACACTATCGGCCCAAATCTATGTGTGTACTGAACATATAGCCCCTACGCTAATAACTGTCTCCCTCCTCCCCATGATACTATACATGTGTCGAATCCACGACACTGTTAAATCCTTAATCACTACCAAGTTTTCTACATAATCTATTAGCAGTTATATCCTAACGCACGGCCTGTACGCATCAATGATCAGTCAGCACGCAAGTCCGTATCTATATGCGACTCACAACTCACACATAATTCGTGGTACATCGTGACAGTTTATGAGATGCTCTAAACATATGGTAGTCACTTAACTCTAAGCCAATTTCATAAATATAGTAATTTGCATCTACATATAGTTTTGAAAGAACAACATAAAGAAAAAGCATGCATGATATTGAGCAAGAAATTAAACAGTAAAGGCAAGGTATCATGCCTGGGGTTATGCCTGATGTGGTGCAATGATCCAACAAGTCCTCTTTGGTCCAATAGCCGGTGTCGATGTGTAGGGGTCCAAAATTCATGAGAAGTAGAAACGCATAATCAGTCGTGATCAATGATGATAATCGAGGGGAGTTTGTGGGAAAAATCACTCATAATACTTTTTAGAAAATATTTATCTGATTTTTGAAACTAGTTATTAGTCTAAAACATACTTTCACAAATATTTGTAAATACTAGAAATCCGTATATAAATTTGGTAACTACTTTTATTTAGAAAAATATATAAAAATCATAATCTAGAAAAATTATTTGTGGTCAAAACTAAATTAAATTTTATTTTAGAAATAAATAAATAAAACTCAATTTTAGAATACCATAAAATATTTTGGTAATATACTTTAGGCCAAGACAAATATTATATTTGTTATACTAATAATTTGAAAACTATTATCTAAATATCTTTTCCCTATCAATAACCATAATAAAATTTACAATCTAATAATAATACTATACAAATATTTATACCGTAAACTCAGTAGAATAACATAATAAGAATAATAATAATAATAATAATAATAATAATAATAATAATAATAATGACAGCATACTAATAATAATAATAATAATAATGATAATAATAATAATGATAATATTAATAATAATAATAATAATAATAATAATAATAATAACTTTTTATTACTTATACTGTTCCTTCCTAATCCAGTGAGAGAGAGTTGGGAAAAGAAGAGGAAAGGGGAAAAAAGAAATAGGGGTTACCAGAGGGGTTCACTGGCGTCGGCGGGAGGAGAATCCGGCATCGTGGCAGCGAGCGGAGGCGGCGCGACGACCGGGGATGGGCGGAGGCGCACCGGCGATCTTGGCGAGGTCGGAGCGGGAAGTCGGTGGAAGCGGAGGCTTCACCAGCGACGCGGAGGGGAGACCCGACGCGGGGTGGCTGCGCGGAAAGGCGGAGAGGCTCCCGGTGAGCGGATCCGCGACGAAGATCGGAAAGGGTGCCGCCAGTGGAAGGCATCGCGGCTAGATGGTTGGTTACCGGAGTGGATCTGGGCCAGGCGAGGCCGGGGTGGCGCGCCAGCGCTCCAGTGCTCAAGCCGGTGGCCGGCTCAGCTGGGCGCGACGGACGGATGCAGCGCCGGAAGATGTGGGAGCTGCGACGGACTGTGGCAGGTCCACGGCGGTGAGGCGACGAAGGCTGCGGTTCTCTGCCTCAGATCTGGTGGGGACCCGTCGACCAACGGGTGCGGAGACAAGGACCTGGTGGCAGCCGTGGCTTCGACGTTGGCGTCGAAGGCTCAGGTGAGGGTGGTTTCTTTTGGTTGTTCTCTTATGTGTTGAGGCGATTGGGTGGTTTGGTGGGGACGACGACGGTAATGATGGTCGGGAGTACGAGGACAGGGGAAAGGTGTTAGGAGGAATTTCGGATGCTGGTGTTGTTGTTGGCTGTGACGGGGTGTCGGGGAGATGAGGATGATGATGGGGTATAGCGGGATTCGATTATTGGTGATCGTCGTGGTGGTGGTTGCGATGTTGGTGACGGTGATGGGGATGAGGAGAGGAGGAGGTGGTGGTAATGGCCGGGTTTGGCCGGAGTCGGAGTGGGTTCTGGGGTGCTGAAGGTGGTGGCTGAGTTTGAACGGGTCAGGGGCTGAGGGTTTTTTCGGCGACGGAGAGAGATGGGGAGGCAATGCGGGCAGTTAGGTTAGTGTGTCATGTTGGGGGTGTCCGACACGGCTGGGTGAACGTCCGGGGACGTCGGACGGGACAAAAATATTTTATTTTGTAATAGAAAAAAATATAGTGGATGGGAAGTGGCACGTACACGATGCACATCTGGGTTGTGGATGGAAAATTTCTGGAGGAGTACCTCTCCTTTTATAGGAGGTGGGAATTCCCGGATTGGGAGGATTTAAATCCCAATTAGGTAATCATCTATTAATTCAAATTGATTTAAAAATAGTTCAATTCAAATCAAATCCAATCTAAATAAATACTATGCTTAATTTAAAATATTTTAAATAAAGTCAATAAATTCTTTTCCAATTTAAATGACCACATTTAATCAAATATTAAAATTTACAAACTCCCAAATATCATTTTCATAATTAAATAAATATAGTAATAATTAATTTTGAAAATTACGATAAATACTTAAATATTAACTCATAAAATAGTTTTTATAAATAACAAAATATATTAATAAACAAATTTTCAAATTTCGAAAAATATTTGGAATACATTTCATATAAACCTCAACTTCTTATTTTTAAATGAGAACAAAATAACTCTTTTATACAAAATAAAATATTTATCACATTTATTTGAACATGTACTTTCCTATGTAAAATAAAATTTATAATAAAAATATTTTTCTAAAATATGTACCTCGACACATATTCGCACTCGTCGAGCAATTACGAAACGCAAATCTCGCACGCTATGCAAATACAACAATGCGAATACGTATGCGACATACAGATACGAAGTACAAAATAAATACAAAAAAATATTAAAAAAATCGTAGTAGAAATTTAGGGGGTTTACATCCTATCCAACTTAAAAGAATTTTGTCCTCGAAATTTAGGAATAGATAGGGTAGGTAGGGTTGAGGCAATAGAAATTTGATCAAGTTGAGAGGCATACAATGAAATCCATTTGAGAAAAATCGAATATTACGATAGCTAGGAAGATGATTTCATGGGTATGATTTGGAAGATATCTCATGACAACTATCAAATTCAATCAACAAAATGTGTACTCAAAATAGACAAGAATCTCTTCCACCTCGATCTTACGATATATTCAAAATCTAACTTGTTTTTGATATTGTCATAACTCTTGGCATAATCACCGAGGCCTTTCTATATCCAATCTTCAAAATTCAACTTGTGTTTTTTATATTGTCATAACCATCGATATATTCATCAATATCTTTTCGCATTCATCCTTTCGTCTATTATTCTTCACAAAATTTTATAATCCACCCCCTTTTTTTTGAAATCTTTTTTTTTTTAGTTTACCTTCAAAGTTTACTCACAAAATCCCGAATTCTCACTATATTTATATATCGAATCCGCTATCCGAACGATCGAAATTAGATAAGTCCAAAAATAAATTTAAATTTTACTTCTCTCCATCATATCATAGATATTTTCTTCCAATAGATTTCCCCATTCATACTCTCCTCAAAATAGATATTCAATGAATCTCTATTCTTCTTTTCCAACATAAATATGCGCATTTTCTCAAGCTTTAATTTCCTTGAAATTCAAATTTCAAAATCTTTAATCATGATAGTTGAAGTAAAAGTCAAACTCTTCTAGAAAATTTAGATTTATTTATCAACATAAAGAAAATTTTATCCCTTATGCACCAAACATAAACTTTATTTCAACTTTGGATTAATCTCAAACCTTTTGGCACTCGCAAATATACTATCCTTTGATCTTTCCAAAACATAATATCACACCTCTTAATCAAATAGCACATTTAACTAATGTCTCATAATCACGTATCATTTTACTTGATTAAGCCACTAATCTCCTTTATGATGCCTTCCAATCTAGCCCCTGTCTAACCAAAGGGTGTCATGATCAAATCTTTATCTAAGCCCAAGGAATCACAAGAGCAATGTTGCATGAATAATAGCAGAGCAAAGTAAAATTTTCAAAAAAAAAATCAAAACCATTTAGAAGAAAGTATTGGTTAGGCTCAATGGTCGTGATAGGGTTTGGATAATAAATACTAATTTCTGCACGAAAATAAAATTTAAGGGCCTAAGAAATTTAAGATAATGCACAAAAATAAAAGGCACGGGTTAACAATAAGCACATGCTAAGCATTTAACGAATTAAGTAGAACACTATCACATATCGGGTTGAAGGAATTGAGTCGAGATCCATGGTCGGTAAATATATCGTTATCATGGTAAATGTTACAGTTTAGCTTATTCGACCCAAAATTCGTTTCAAGAAATTAGAGTACAAGAAGATGCGTTTTAGTGGGACATGATATACCTACATGAAGGTGGGCTCGTCTAGGTCTTGTATATGAAATTTGTTGGATAAAAAGTCTAGTGTTGTGCTCCAAATACCCAAGTCGCGATAAAGGACACAAAAGAATTTAAAATAGAAAGTGGGAGTTCATGAGATAATGATCAATGCACAAAAATAAATGACCAAGCTAAGGCATGAAATAATGATAATTCAGATTCGAGTAAATCAAGGTAAATAAGTTAGAAATACAGTTTCTAAAGATATGATAGCCACTTAGATGGAGTATGATTAAGGAACAATCTAATCATTTCTCAAGTTTCAAAAGGTTAGAAAGTCACGATAAAATCTAGGTTTGAGGGAATGTCGAGTGAGTCAAGATTGAGATATCTTCACATAGTTTGGCAGATGACTTAATTACACTCGAGTACATACAACTATCATGGCAATTAATAAGGAATACTTGTATCCCATTTGGTGACTTACTTGCTTCTTGGTTCTCTACCAATATATGATCTAATTTCAAATTTTAAGTTCCTCAACAGTTTCGAAATAAAATCTCAAGATACTCCATCAAGTATTTAATCATAACTTAAAGTTTAATTTCCTTTAAATAAATTCCAAATAACCTTCATCATATCTAATGCGGCACAACTAAATTTTCATAATAGGCCATCACTTTTAAAATTTTCCAATTCTCAAATGTACCTCGAGATAAACTCTTAGCCCGTTTCATCAATCGCAAATCATGTAACTCAAACTAAATCTTTTTCTTTTTTTACCAAAATTTAAATATCCATAATCAAGGCTTTAAACTTGAAATCTAATTAAATTTTTAAATCATAGATCATATGACACAATTTAAAATTTAAATTTTTCCTTCAAAGTTGCTTTCATATCCTCCAAATATTTAAACAAAATTTTACCATCATTTCTTCAACTCAAAATTAAATAAACTTATAAATCGTACGACTCAATTTTAAACCTCAAACTAAACTTTCGTCTTCTCTAGTTGTCTAAAAATCATAATTAAAACTCCTTAAAAATCTCGAAATAAACTTTGTAATATTACAATCCAAACTTTCAAAGTTAACCGTAAAACATGTGTCACAATATAAAAACTTAAGTTATTTCTCAATCGATTTCATATCCCTAATAAATCATAACTATTTTACCATTTCAAAAAAAATCGTAAATCAAAAATTTGTTTTCTCGCTCCAGCTATCCTCTTGTGTATACCCCCTTGTAATAACAAAATAATATTCTCACCATCCCTTGAAGGCGGTAATATGCTACTACCCAACTTGGAATTAACTAATCCTTAAGATCATATTTCTAGGAAAATAAATGCCTCTATAATTCAAAAAAATCTCAATGCATATTAATTGTCCATGTAATCTTCCTAGCCATGTGTTTGACCTATGAGCATATAATAGTATAGTCATCTTTCTAACCATGTTTAAGTATGAGATGCTAGGGTGTTGGCAGAAAGAGTTCAAGCAAGATGCAAAAATCAAGGGAAGTCATGGGAGTCGAAATATGGAATCAAGGAAGGTCAAGGAAGGTGATCAAGTATGTGGATGAGATTCCTAGATTCTAATCCTATATTGCAGGCCCGCTCGGCACAGTCATGTAACCGAAACGGTAAACTTGACCTGCATGGGCCACCACAAAATATGTAACGCCCCAGTCCCAAAATACTTGGAACTAGATACGTATCATGCCAGCTGTATACATACGAGTAAATATACGGCTCGTATATATACATAAGCTATAAATGTAGAAAGTCAAGACACTAAATCTCATCCACGAAGATAAATAATGATATAAAAGCAACTTTGAGTTTGTCATGTATACAATCGTTGGACGGAGACAAATCTACTACCAAGTAATTTAAATATAGAAAAATATACAAGGGAAAAATTGAGCAAGCGAGAGCACGTGACGAGTCCAAGAGCAATCATCACGAAGGAAGGTATGGCCTTAGCTATAGCACCTGCAAGAAACCACGAAAGACACACCTGGAGGGATCACCAGGTCCTCAGAGGGACGTAACAAGACACATAATATCATGCCAATAAGCTGAATAATAAAAGCTCAACAGAAAAGTATGCATGAGTAAAGGTTCATAACTATTCTATGTGATATGCACTTTGAAAAGACAACGTTCTATGCAGGATCTTAGGTGTTCAGCATAGATGGAGAGAGAGTGGTAGTAGGTAGCGCTCATAAGAGACACAATCGACCATGGGCAGAAAGTAGCTCTCATATGAGAACTATCGGCCCCGAGGCAGTAAGTAGCGCTTATACGAGACACTATCGGCCCAAATCTATGTGTGAACTGAACATGTAGCCACTACGCTAATAACTGTCTCCCCCTCCCCATGATACTATACATGTGTCGACTCCACAACACTGTTAAATCCTTAATAACTGTCAAGTCTTCTACATAATCAATTAGCAGTTATATCTTAACGCACGGCCTGTACCCACCAATGATTAGTCAGCACACAAGTCCGTATCTATATGCGACTCACAACTCACACACAACCCGTGGCACATCGTGACAGTTTATGAGATGCTCTAAACATATGGTAGTCACTTAAATCTAAGCCAATTTCATAAATATAGTAATTTGCAACTACATATAGTTTTGAAAGAACAACATAAAGAAAAAGCATGCATGATATTGAGCAAGAAATTAAACAGTAAAGGCAAGGTGTCTTGCCTGGTGTCATGCCTGATGTGGTGCAACGATCCAACAAGTCCTCTTTGGTCCAATAGCCGGTGTCGATGTGTAAGGGTCCAAAATTCATGAGTAGTAGAAACGCACAATCAGTCGTGATCAATGATGATAATCGAGGGGAGTTTGCAGAAAAAATCACTCATAATACTTTTTAGAAAATATTTATACGATTTTTGAAACAAGTTGTTATTAGTCTAAAATATACTTTCGCAAATATTTGTAAATACTAGAAATCCATATATAAATTTGGTAACTACTTTGATTTAGAAAAGTATATAAAAATCATTATCTAGAAAAATTATTTGTGGTCAAAACTAAATTAAATTTTATTTTAGAAATAAATAAATAAAACTCAATTTTAGAATACCAAAAAATATTTTGGTAATATACTTTAGGCCAAGACAAATATTATATTTGTTATACTAATAATTTGAAAACTATTATCTAAATCTCTTTTCCCTATCAATAGCCATAATAAAATTTACAATCTAATAATAATACTATACAAATATTTATACCGCAAACTCAGTAGAATAACATAATAATAATAATAATAATAATAATAATAATAATAATAATAATAACAATAATGAAAGCATACTAATAAAAATAATAATAATAATGATAATGATAATAGTAATGATGATAATAATAATAGTAATAATAAATTTTTATTACTTATACTATTCCTTCCTAATCCAGTGAGAGGGAGACTTGGGAAAAGAAAAGGAAAGGGGGAAAAAGAAAGAGCGGTTACCAGAGGGAGGCGTCGGCGGGAGGAGAATCCGGCGTCATGGCAGCGCGCGGAGGCGGTACAGCGACCGGGGATGGGCGAAGGCGCACCGGCGATCTCGACGAGGCCGGAGCGGGAAGTCGGTGGAAGCGTAGGCTTCACCAACGGTATGGAGGGGAGACCCGGCGCAGGGCGGCTGCGCGGAAAGGCGGAGAGGTTTCCGGTGGGCGGATCCGCAGCGGAGATCGAAAAGGGCGCGGCCAGTGGAAGGCGTCGCAGCTAGATGGTTGGTTGCCGGAGCAGATCTGGGCCACACGAGGCCGGGGTGGCGTGCTAGCGCTCCGGTGCTCAAGCCGGTAGCTGGCTCAGCTGGGCGCGGCGGAGGGGTACAGCGTCGAAAGATGTGGGAGTTGCGGCGGACTGTGGCAGGGCCACGACGGCGAGGCGGCGAAGGCTGTGGTTCTCTGCCTCAGATCTGGTAGAGTCCCATCGGCCAGCAGGTACGGAGACAAGGACCTGGTGGCGGCCGTGGCTTTGATGTTGGCGTCGAAGGCTCAGGTGAGGGTGGTTTCTTTTGGTTGTTCTCTTATGTGTTAAGGCGATTGGGTGGTTTAGAGGGGACGACGATGGTGATGGTGGTCGGGAGTACGAGAACAGGGGAAAGATGTTGGGAGGAATTTTGGATGCTGGTGTTAGTGTTGGCTGCGACGAGATATCGGGGAGATGAGGATGATGATGGGATATAGTGGGATTGGATTGTTGGTGATCGTCGTGGTGGTGGTTGCGATGTTGGTGACTGTGATGGGGCTGAGGAGAGGAGGAGGTGGTGGTAATTGCCGGGTTTGGCCGGAGTCAGAGTGGGTTCTGGGTGCTGAAGGTGGTGGTTGAGTTTGAACGGGTCAGGAGTTGAGGGTTTTTCGGCGACGGAGAGAGATGGGGAGGTGCTGCGGGCAGTTAGGTTAGTGTGTCGTATTGGGGGTGTCTGACACGGCTGGGTGAACGTCCGGGGACGTCGGACAGGACAAAAATATTGTATTTTGTAATGGAGAAAAATATAATGGATGGAAAGTGGCACGGACACGATGCACATCTTGGTTGTGGATGGAAAATTTCTGGAGGAGTACCTCTCCTTTTATAGGAGGTGAAAATTCTCAGTTGGATAGGGATTGGGAGGATTTAAATCCCAATTAGGTAATCTTCTATTAATTCAAATTGATTTAAAAATAATTCAATTCAAATCAAATCCAATCTAAATAAATTCTATACTTAATTTAAAATATTTTAAATAAAGTTAATAAATTCTTTTCCAATTTAAATTACCACATATAATCAAATATTAAAATTTACAAATTTCCAAATATCATTTTCATAATTAAATAAATATAGTAATAATTAATTTCAAAAATCATGATAAATACTTAAATATTAACTCATAAAATAGTTTTTATAAATAACAAAATATATTAATAAACAAATTTTCAAATTTCAAAAAATATTTGGAATACATTTCATATAAACCTCAACCACTTATTTTTAAATGAGAACAAAATAACTCATTTATAAAAAATAAAATATTTATCATATTTATTTGAACAGGTAATTTCCTATATAAAATAAATTTTATAATAAAAATATTTTCCTAAAATATGTACCTCGACACATATTCGCACTCGTCGAGCAATTACGAAACACAAATCTCGCACGCTACACAAATACAACAATGCGAATATGTATGCGACGTGCAGATACGAAGTACAAAATAAATACAAAAAAATATTAAAAAAATCGTAGTAGAAATTTAGGGGTTTTACATAACAGCCTCTTTTTTTAAATTTTTATTGTAAATCTTCTTAGATTTAGAGTCTGTAAATTTTTTTACCTCCTCTACATCCTGGAACTTATTTGATGATTGCTCTTCCTCTTCATCTTCCTCTTCTGATAAGGATTTAAAATCCTCTACGCTGATGACTCTGTATCTATTGCCACCTTAGCCATCGCTTGAGTACGCCTTCGATCTTCATAAGTTGAGTCTTCTGACGACTCTGTATCGAAGATAGATTTTTTGGTCTTTGTCGTGTAATAAGTTTTTTTAGCCTTTTTTACAGGTGGCTTGGCTGCCGTCGCCGGTTTTGTCGTCGGTGCCGCCGTCGCTGCTTCCGCCTCAGCCCTTTCGGCCGCTGCCCTAGCGACCATAATCTTGGCTTTCGCCGCCCTTGCAAGTTCTGCCATTCAGGCCTGTATCGCATCACTTTGTGGATTCTTCTCCTTCGGAGACGGTCGTCGTTTCTTCGGCGGCATTTTGATAATTTTAAGCAATCATTTGAGAGATTATTTGGAGAGGGTTTGGGAGAAGGAAGAGGGTTTGAGAGAAGAAGAGGGAAAATTCGCCCGTCTTATATGACCTTGGGAAGTGGAAACCTTTGAGTAGTTTTGAGTCTTAAATTTTATAAGAGCACCAACTTTTGGGATTCTGAGACCCTAATTTTAAAAACAACTTTCTAAAATTAAATTTATTACTATTATTACTAGTATATATCCACATGAAATCACTACATAAACTTTAAGCATGCGAAGTTTTAAACGTGTTTCGTATAAATTATTGAAAAATTTGGCACAAAAAATATGGTGGAAACATGTTTAATTATTGAAATTTGATAACATATTTAAGAATGTGAAGTTTCTAATCTTAATATTTCCATTTTTCGAATATTTGATTGAATTTTTGAACGTATTTTTTTTTGCATTGAGCCAATCTATACTCGTATTTTTGCCATCCTGTCACTTTTCGTTCCCAGAATACGTATTCTTAATACATGTACTGCTTTAACATATTTATTTAATATTTATCATGTATTGTTCTGTGATTAAACTCCTTTAAATTTTTATGTTAATTAATTTCCTGCAATTTTATTTCCTGCAATTTTATTTTTTGTATTTATTTTCTGCTTTCATACACTACTTTAGCTCTACTTTGGGTTCGGCTTGGATTGGACTTAGTATGCTATTTTATCTTGAACCGAACACAAACCCCCACCTACCACCACCCCTTCCATTTAAAGTTTTCCCCTTTCTCTCTCTTCATTACTTCACCATTAATCTTCTTCTTCCTCATAACTCCTCCCCCACCTACCCAGCCGCCAAGGCAAGTGCCAAACTTGCTTCTTGATGGATCACCATTATTATTGTTCCATCATCTTCCTTACTTGATTTTGAGTCTCTTTAGTACTTAGCATTTCCAATTTCCATGGTTCATTTCTTATAGATCTAAGTTTAATACATTTTTGAATTTTTAGGTTTTGATCTAGTAAACTTTGTTATCTTTAAGTTTTGACGGTTCCATGTTGTAGAAAATTTCGTTCTACCCCATTTTGACCTATGGAAGTCCAGTTTTGGATTTGGAGTGAAGGAATTAGAGAGCTCGGAAGCAATGGCTTTCCATGTTTCTCCTTCTCAGAAGAGTGGAGAAGAAGGGCAATGCTTGACCGCATGAGTTTTCATCCGACAAGTCTTCTTGAGCCGCATGAAGTGTTGGCCGTATGAAGTGTTGGCCGCATGGAGTCCTGGCCGCGTGCCATTTTGAATTTATACTCTGGCTATATATAGACCCGAGTCCTATCTGGCCGCATAAGTCAACCCTGTCCGCATAAACTCTGAACTGTTTCGGCCGCATGGAGCTTTGACAGCCGCATGGCGCTGACCATTCTCAGCCGCATGAGCTGCGTGTCTTCTCAGCCGCATGGCGCTGACCATTCTCAGTCGCATGAGCTGCGTGTCTTCTCAGCCGCATGGCGCTGACCATTCTCAGCCGCATGAGCTGCATGACTTACCCTAGCCGCATAGGGACCCTGACTTAATTAGCTGCATGAGACCCCTTTAGTTTCTAGCCCCATAAGGCTTTGCTAACTTGGCCACATGGAATCACCCTTGTCCATCCGCATGTAACTTATTCATTCATGGCCGCATGAAACCCAAGTCTCGCGAGCCGCATGAACTCTGGCTCTAATGCCTTTTTGGTTGATTCTTGTCCTGAATTGATACTGATTGGCATTGGTTAATTGTCTTGGCATTTATTAGCATTAGTTGGCATCTTTACATTAATCCACAATAATTATTAGCTTGACATTAATAAGCAGGGATTGTTATCTTGATTTAGTAAATTGATCATGCGTTCCCAATTTGGAACTAAGGGACTGGCTAGTCGTCTTATTAAAATAAATGAAAGAGACACGTTCATATTAATTATGAACTATTGAAATCGACTGGCTAATCCTGAATATTGGCATACAGGCACATGCAGGCCTCAATTTATTATTTATTTATTTATTTATCTTACCAAAGCAGCATGTGTACTTTATGATCAAGGCATGATTACTCCATGGTTAGTTTTGATTGTTGCATTACGCTATGTAAGACCTACGACCTGATCGTACTGGTATCGTTGTAGAGTTGTACATATCGTACCCCGTACGAAAGTACTCATTTGAATGACCATGACCCATGGCATGGGACTTCACTCAACATAGAGACTATTAAGTTAAATAAAATAATGATTGCATGCAGAGAATGGATTCCCGAGTTCTTACATAGCAGCCCTCTTGGGAACTATTAAGTGCCCGACAGGCCGACTGGTTCCTACAGATACTGCAAATCTGCCACACGGATAGGGAGCGGTATCTGCTTATATTATTTATTGTATATTGTATATTGACGACGGGCGTCCCGCTGGGACTCGTCTAATTCATGATTGGCGCAATTGATTGACTGGATAGACTAGCCTTGCTTGCACATAGTAAGAACTGAGGAATCCTTTATTGCATAACCCCAGGACAACTTGGGACTCATAGTAGCAAGCCGTAGTAGTTGTATGGCCGTTTAAATTGATTTGTTTGTGTACTGTATCTACTCCGTTACCTAACCGAGATGATCAAAATATCAGGACATGACGGGCCAATTTCTGTCCTTGTTTGGTTGGAAGGTTGGTTCGAAGTGTCGTGACGTGATGTGAATCCTAGTAGATAGCAGAGATCTATTATCGTATTCTCTTATTACTGACTTCATTCCTCATATCGTGCTCCCTTGTGGTACTTGCTATTAGAGGTCTAACCTCTCTGGTTTTGCATGGCCAGATTTAGAGCCGATCCCCGAGGATCCAGCTTACTTCTACCTCCAAGATGGTCAATACTAGAGGGATGATCGCGGGAGGACTCGAGTGGGTTTCTTACTTCACCGCTCGTTTTGTTAAATACTTTATACTTTGTCGTTTGGCACCGACATGTTAGTCGGATGGTCTTGTACCTACTTTTGCATAATTATAACTAAGTCAGGCTGCAGCTGATAACAATTGTGTATACTTACTACATCATCTGGCTATATTTTGTAAAGCCAGATATCAAGAATATTTTGACTGAGCGTTTGGAACGCCTTACTGCTTTATCTCACATGTTCTCTATTTATGTTTCTTGTTTGAATGATTGAGACAATAGATGTGAAGGGACCATAGTGAGAATTTTATGTAGTATGCTCCCCCTCGTCTTATTAGACAGCATTGATCGTATTATACGGTATTCATCTACCCGTAATACGTAGCTGGCTGAGTCATTCCCCCGCTCTCCAGTATTCTGGTTCTGGGGCGTGACAAGGTTTTAGTGGTGGCCCATACAGGTCTGATTTCAGACTTGTGGGGTGTTTTAATAGGATGTCTCAATCACACATGTTCCCCCTTGATCTCATAATTCGTTGAATTCTCAACTCCAGCTTGACATTCCAGTATCCCTTGACTTTATTGATCCTTCATGTCCGGTCGTTTGATTGTTCTTTTGTCCCTTTTCTTAGGGACGCCTCTTCCGCACCTGTCAGAGCTGGACAGCAATATGGACAACATGACCAGGTTGGTCAGCAACAAGGGCCGGTACTAACTCAGGAGACTATCCAGGAAGAAGTGATAGTAGAAGCAGCAGCTGGATCACAGTATCCAGAGGTTCCACCACCACCAACAGTTCTACCTACCCCCGTGGGAATGGACACACCGACTCTTTTGGAGATCATGAGAGGGATGATGGCTACTCAGCAACATCAGATGTTAGCCCAGCAGCGCATGCACGCTCAGTTGCAAGAGTAGAACGTACTACTCAACCAAGGGTTGCAGACAGCTTTGGAAAGAGGGGCAAGGCCGGATTCAGGTGCATCAACTAGATTTTGTAAGTTCAACCCCCGCTGTTTCGAAGGCACGGAAGACGCCATCTCAGCAGATGCATGGCTTAAGGATATTGAGGCTATTCTGACGGCGGCTAAGGTACCGGCAGAAGAACGTGTGGATCAGGTGAAGTTGCTACTTCAGGATCTCGCACGTGATTGGTGGGAATCAGAAGAAGTAGGCATCAGACGTCCTATTGCTTGGGACAATTTTACAACAAGATTCAAGACAAAGTACTATGGAGTTGTGGCACAGTTTGAGTTACAACAGAAGTTTATCAACCTCAAGCAGGCCGACAAGACGGTAGATGCTTATGCAGCAGAGTTCTGCAGATTGAGTAGGTTCGCCCCAGAGATGGTAGCAACGGAAAGCCAGAGGGCTATGAGGTTTCAGCCAGGGTTTCATCTTGAACTCTTGCAATTGATAGAGGGGCACAATTACCAGACTTTTGACGAAGTATTGACGGTAACCCGGAGGCATGAGATCACCATTCAGAGGATCAAGGCAAGGACTGGAGGTCAGAAGAGATCTCATAGTCATATTGAAGGAGGAGGGGGAGCAGCGCTCCGAACAACAGCACCATCCCTTGGCATTCGCATTCACGATGTGGCAATACGAGGGCCAGCACCACCACCCTGGCAGCAGCAGCAACCAAAGAAGAATCAGCAACCCCTATTGGGCTGCACTTATTGTGGAAAGATAGGGCACACTAGAGATGTGTGTCGGGCATTGAACGGACTGTGTCTAATATGTGGAAATCCAGATCATCGGGTTACCACCTGTCCCATGAATTCGAGGTCAGGAGGACCAGTACAGCAGTTTTCTGCTCTGCCAGCACCAGGGGCAGGACAGTATCGAGGACCCGCAGCGGCAGTGAGACCATTGGCCCAGCGTCCGTTAATGCCACAGGCTCAGATGTTTCGGCAGCAGGGACCGCCGATGCAGCAACACCAGTATAGACCACCCCAGCATCATCAAGGAAGGGTCTAACAGCAGCACCAGGCTAGGCCACAGCATAGGAACCAGCAAGAAGGTCGAGGGCAGGCATTTACACTGTCCTTGGAAGAGACATTAGCATCGGGAGATGTTATGGCAGGTAACATTCTCGTCACCTCATATTCTACAGTAGCATTGTTTGATTCGGGAGCATCACACTCATTTATATCTGCACAATTTGCGATACGGATAGGAATGGAGTTCGAGGCATTGCCAGGGAGGTTGAATATACTCACTGGCAATGGGCTCGTAGGAGTTAGTAGAGTTATTCTAGCATGTAGCATTGTAGTTTGCGGGCATTCCTTACCCGCCCAGTTGATAGAATTTTCTGTTGGAAATTTCGACGTTATCTTAGGCATGGACTGGCTGAAAGACAGTCATGCGACAATAGATTGTCGTAGAGGGAGTGTATCTTTTGATATTCCAGGCATGAAGAGATTCACCTTAGTCAGATCAGAGGCAACTCAGCAAGAGCAGGAAGTAATAACAGCAATGGAAGAAGTTCAAGTTTCGAAGGTAGTTGAAGAGTTTTTTGATGTATTTTCCGAAGAACTTCCAGGTCTACCATCGGTTAGAGATATTGAGTTCAGCATAGAATTGGTACTTGGAACTAAATCGATATCAGATCGGGTTTACAAAATGGCGGATTCGGAGCAGGCCAAGGTATATCAGCACATAGAGGAATTGAAGGAGAAGAAGTTCATCCAAGCTAGCATATCACCATGGGCAGCACCAGTGGTACTTATGGGGAAGAAGGATCGATCATCCAGATTATACATCGATTACAGGAAGTTTAACGCGGCAATAGTAAAGAACAAGTACCCATTACCAAGGATCGACGACTTGTTTGATCAGTTGAGCAAAGCTAGAGTTTTCTCCAAGATAGATCTTCGTTCAGGGTATCATCAAGTGAGGGTTCGGAAGGAGGATATTCCCAAGGCAGCATTCAGGTCGAAGTATGGGCATTATGAATTCTTGGTAATGTCGTTTGGTTTGACCAATGCTCCAGCAATATTCATAGATTTGATGAATCGCATCTTTATGCCATACTTAGATCAGTTTGTCGTTGTGTTTTTTGACGACATTCTCGTATACTCTGCCAGTGAAGAAGAGCATGAAGACCACCTCAGGAAGGTGTTACAAGTTTTGAGGGAGAACCAGTTGTATGCCAAGCTCAGCAAGTGTGAGTTCTGGATGGACCACATTTCATTTTTGGGTTACATCATATCAGGAGCTGGAGTAGCAGTAGATCCCAAGAAGGTAGAAGCAGTAGAGAGTTGGCCAGTACCCAAGATCGTAGCTGATGTGCAGAGTTTCTTGGGATTGGCAGGATACTACAGAAGGTTTGTATCAGATTTTACAAGACTTTCAGCACCCATGACCCGCTTGACACGAAAGGATGTGCCATTTGTTTGGTCGGCAGAATGCCAGGCATCATTTGAGAATCTGAAGCAGAAGTTGATATCAGCGCCCATTCTTACATTGCTAGTTGGACCCGGAGGTTTCACTGTATATTGTGATGCGTCAGGTAAAGGACTTGGATGTGTCCTTATGCAATATGGAAAGGTGATAGCATATGCATCTAGGCAACTTCGAGACCACGAGAAGAATTACCCAACTCATGATTTGGAGTTGGCAACAGTAGTATTTGCTTTGAAGCTATGGAGGCATTACTTATATGGTGATCGAGTAGACATGTATAGAGACCATAAAAGTCTGAAGTACATCTTTACTCAGAAGGAGCTGAACATGAGGCAGAGAAGATGGTTAGAGCTGATCAAGGATTATGACGTGGAGCTTCAGTATCATTCAGGCAAGGCTAATATGGTAGCAGACGCTCTCAGCAGGAGAGGCGGCGCATTTATGTTGACAACGCAGAAGCACATTTTAGAAGATCTTCAGGAGATGGGCATAGAAGTTATACTTCCTAGTGATGTAGGAGTTCTGGCAAGTCTACAAGTTCAATCTGACTTGGTAGGCAGGATCAAGGCAGCTCAGGCACAGGACCCAAGGATTCAGAAGCTTAGAGCAGAATGTGAGTCAAGACTCAGAAAGGAGATGAGAATTCATGAAGACGGTACCCTTAGGTTTCGATCGCGCTTATGCGTGTCTAGTGAAGATATCAGACAGGAAGTTATGACAGAAGCTCACAGTTCTCAGTATTCTATACATCCTGGAGGGACCAAGATGTACCAAGATATCAAGCAGCACTTCTGGTAGAATGGAATGAAGAGGGAGATTGCTAGATTTGTTTCCCGTTACTTGATATGTCAGTAAGTGAAGGCAGAACAGCAGAGGCCAGCTGGGTTATTGCAACCGCTTCCTATCCCGGAATAGAAATGGGAACATATTACAATGGACTTTGTGACCAGTTTACCGAGGTCACCAAGTGGTAAAGATGCCATTTGGGTGATAGTAGATCGGCTTACGAAGGTAGCACACTTTCTTCCTTTCAGAATAGGACAATCTACAGAAAAGTTGGCAGCGTTGTATATGCAACAGATAGTCAGGCAACATGGAGTCCCTGTCAGTATTGTGTCAGACAGAGATACCCGTTTCATATCACATTTCTGGAAGAGCTTACATCATAGTCTGGGCACCAAGTTAAGATTCAGCACGGCTTACCATCCACAGACGGACGGGCAATCAGAAAGGACGATTCAGACTTTGGAAGATATATTGCGAGCGTTCACCCTAGATTTTGGAGGATCTTGGGAGAGCCACCTGTACTTAGTTGAGTTTTCATATAACAACAGTTATCAAGCCAGTATCCAGATGGCGCCATTTGAGGCACTATATGGTAAGAAGTGTAGATCGCCACTAGCATGGGATGATATAGGGAAAAGGAAGTTGCTAGGCCCGAAATTGATTGTTCAAACGGTTGAAGTGGTTAAAGGAATTAGAGAGCGACTCCGAGTTGCGCAGGATCGGCATCGTCATTGGACGGACCAGCATCGTAGGCCGCTAGAGTTTTCTGTTGGGGACCACGTATTCTTGCGGATCTCACCTACCCGTGGGGTTATTAGATTTGGCGTTCGCGGGAAGTTGAGTCTGCGATACGTAGGACCATTCGTTATCCTTGATAGGGTAGGCGATGTTGCTTATCGTCTGTCCCTTTCACCTTTGTTACGAGAGGTGCATGACGTATTTCATGTATCCCAGCTGCGAAGGTATGTATCGGACTCCAGCCATATCCTTGATCATTCTGAGTTGGTTGTTGGTACCAACTTGTCTTACGAGGAGCACCCGGTGTCCATTTTGGACCGAAGAGAGAAGATACTCAAGAACCGAACAATTAACCTTGTCCGGGTTGCTTGGGGTCATCACTCTTTGGGAGAGTCGACGTGGGAACGTGAGGATGATATCCGATCACGTTTTCCATATTTGTTTGACTCACAAGGTATATTTCTTTCCATGTACCTTGATTGTCTTAACCCCTCATGCTTGTCACCCTATGCATAGAACTACGTAGTATCATAGATTGTTAATATAGATATGTTATCTGTTAGTTGATATTGAAGAATGATTGCTTGCTCAAGTTTCTTGTACCAAGATTAGCTTAGTTTTGATATTTCTATCATGTTTGGATTTGAAATTCCGAGGACGGAATTTTTCTAAGGAGGGTAGAGATGTCACTTCCCATTCCCGGAATACGTATTCTTAATACATGTACTGCTTTAACATATTTATTTAATATTTATCATGTATTGTTCTGTGATTAAACTCCTTTAAATTTTTGTGTTAATTAATTTCCTGCAATTTTATTTCCTGTAATTTTATTTTTTGCATTTATTTTCTGCTTTCATACACTACTTTAGCTCTACTTTGGGTTCGGCTTGGATTAGACTTAGTATGTTGTTTTATCTTGAACCGAACACAAACCCCCACCTACCACCACCCCTTCCATTTAAAGCCCTCCCCTTTCTCTCTCTTCATTACTTCACCATTAATCTTCTTCTTCCTCATAACTCCTCCCCCACCTACCCAGCCGCCAAGGCAAGTGCCAAACTTGCTTCTTGATGGATCACCATTATTATTGTTCCATCATCTTCCTTACTTGATTTTGAGTCTCTTTAGTACTTAGCATTTCCAATTTCCATGGTTCATTTCTTGTAGATCTAAGTTTAATACATTTTTGGATTTCTTAGATTTTGATCTAGTAAACTTTGTTATCTTTAAGTTTTGATGGTTCCATGTTGTAGAGAATTTTGTTCTACCCCATTTTGACCTATAGAAGTCCAGTTTTGGGTTTGGAGTGAAGGAATTAGGGAGCTCGGAAGCAATGGCTTTCCATGTTTCTCCTTCTCAGAAGAGTGGAGAAGAAGGGCAATGTTTGACCGCATGAGTTTTCATGCGGCAAGTCTTCTTGAGCCGCATGATGTGTTGGCTGCATGAAGTGTTGGCCGCATGGAGTCCTGGCCGCGTGCCATTTTGAATTTATACTCTGGCTATATATAGACCCGAGTCCTATCTGGCCGCATAAGTCAACCCTGTCCGCATAAACTCTGAACTGTTTCGGCCGCATGGAGCTTTGACAGCCGCATGGCGCTGACCATTCTCAGCCGCATGAGCTGCGTGTCTTCTCGGCCGCATGGCGCTGACCATTCTCAGCCGCATGAGCTACGTGTCTTCTCAGCCGCATGGCGCTGACCATTCTCAGCCGCATGAGCTGCATGACTTATCCTAGCCGCATAGGGACCCAGACTTAATTAGCCGCATGAGACCCCTTTAGTTTCTAGCTGCATAAGGCTTTGCTAACTTGGCCGCATGGAATCTCCCTTGTCCAGCCGCATGTAACTTATTCATTCCTGGCCGCATGAAACCCAAGTCTCGCGAGCCGCATGAACTCTGGCTCTAATGCCTTTTTGGTTGATTCTTGTCCTGAATTGACACTGATTGGCATTGGTTAATTGTCTTGGCATTTATTAGCATTAGTTGGCATCTTTACATTAATCCACATTAATTATTAGCTTGACATTAATAAGCAGGGATTGTTATCTTGATTTAGTAAATTGATCATGCATTCCTAATTTGGAACTAAGGGACTGGCTAGTCGTCTTATTGAAATAAATGAAAGAGACACGTTTATATTAATTATGAACTATTGAAATCGACTGGCTGATCCCGAATATTGGCATACAGGCACATGCAGGCCTCAATTTATTATTTATTTATTTATTTATCTTACCAAAGCAGCATGTGTACTTTATGATCAAGGCATGATTACTCCGTGGTTAGTTTTGATTATTGCATTACGCTATGTAAGACCTACGACCTGACCGTACTGGTATCGTTGTAGAGTTGTACATATCGTACCCCGTACGAAAGTACTCATTTGAATGACCATGACCCACGGCATGGGACTTCACTCAACATAGAGACTATTAAGTTAAATAAAATAATGATTGCATGGAGAGAATGGATTCCCGAGTTCTTACATAGCAGCCCTCTTGGGAACTATTAAGTGCCCGACAGGCCGGCTGGTTCCCACAGATACTACAAATCTGCCACACGGGCAGAGAGCAGTATCTGCTTATATTATTTATTGTATATTGTATATTGACGACGGGCGTCCCGCTGGGACTCGTCTAATTCCTGATTGGCGCAATTGATTGACTGGTTAGACTAGCCTTGCTTGCACATAGTAAGAACTGAGGAATCCTTTATTGTATAACCCCAGGATAACTTGGGACTCACAGTAGCAAACCGTAGTAGTTGCATGGCCGTTTAAATTGATTTGTTTGTGTTCTGTATCTACTCTGTTACCTAACCGAGATGATCAAAATATCAGGACATGACGGGCCAACTTCTGTCCTTTGTTTGGTTGAGAGGTTGGTTCGAAGTGTCGTAACGTGATGTGAATCCTAGTAGATAGCAGAGATCTATTATCGTATTCTCTTATTACTGACTTCATTCCTCATATCGTGCTCCCTTGCGGTACTTGCTATTAGAGGTCTAACCTCTCTGGTTTTGCATGACCAGATTTAGAGCCGGTCCCCGAGGATCTAGCTTACTTCTACCCCCAAGATGGTCAATACTAGAGGGATGATCGCGGGAGGACTCGAGTGGGTTTCTTACTTCACCGCTCGTTTTGTTAAATACTTTATACTTTGTCGTTTGGCACCGACATGTTAGTCGGATTGTCTTGTACCTACTTTTGCATAATTGTAACTAAGTCAGGTTGCAGCTGATAACAATTGTGTATACTTACTACATCATTTGGCTGTATTTTGTCAAGCCAGATATCAAGAACATTTTGACTGAGCATTTGGGATGCCTTACTGCTTTATCTCACATGTTCTCTATTTCTGTTTCTTGTTTGAATGATTGAGACAATAGATGTGAAGGGACCATAGTGAGACTTTTATGTAGTATGCACCCCCTCGTCTTATTAGACAACATTGATCGTATTATACGGTATTCATCTACCCGTAATACGTAGCTGGCTGAGTCATTCCCCCGCTCTCCACTATTCTGGTTCTGGGGCGTGACAAGTCTTATAGAGTGCGCACACCCACCCTATGGCACATGCCTTATAGAGTGCGCACACCCGCCTTATAGAGTGCGCACACCCGCCCTATGGCCCAAAAAAAGAAGAGGTCTATTTAGACCCCTCACTAGCCTTGCGGAGGACCTTCGCAAAGTCTTATAGAGTGCGCACACCCGCCCTATGGCACATGCGACGTAACCTTTCCCCCTTCTCCAGAGAATCTCTTTCCTCCGGAGTGATCGACAACAGGTCAAAGTTTGGCACCGGATGAAGAGGTCCATCAATGACCTGCAGTGACAACTCGCATGAGGTCAGGAAGTCCGCAGCCTCTGCCAGCTAGTCATGGGCCGGAGGCGGCGCAGAGGGTGCTCCATGCGGAGAGGCTAGACGACGACGAAAAGAAGACTCTGGCCATGGTTCCCAACCAGAAGATTTTTTTGGAGCCATGTTAAATGTGCAACCTACCCAAATGAATGGGGACCCCTATGTATATATATACACGTCACTAACCGACTCTTCTTATTCCTTATTGGAAGTTAGGGATATTCAATGACCTCCAGTGACTCTTCTTATTCTCTGACAACGACCTATTTGTCGTGTAATATAGGATCAAGCAACACGTTTGACCATTATTTACGATACAAACAATTGGAAAACATGGGGATTATCATTTTTTGGGTGTCATTTTTCATTAAATGTAAGTCCCAGCTTAGTTGGTTGTGCTGTTTGGCTTTTACATGAAAGGCCTAGGTTCGAGTCTGGTGTGTGGGTTCTGTAGAATTTTTCTATTGTTATCATTTTTTGGGTGCTATTATATGCTTTTAACTTAGTATGGAACAATTTGGGACGGGTAACGGCCATTCTCCGTGCTTCTAACACGGAGAATGTCCATTGTTCGTGCTTCTAACACGAAGAATGTTCGTTCTCCATGGTTTTAACACGAAAATGGCTATCCTCCGTGCTTTTAATAAAGTATGGTACATTTAGGATGGAGAATGTTCAAGTGTATACAAAATATTAACCCTAATTTATTATTTAGAGTCCGATCTATGTAAAGATTTAATGTAATACAAATCAAATTAACAACCTAATATTATAAAAATTAAGAATTCTAATTATAATCAAATTTAATTTTTTCTAATACACAAAGAAATCTGAGTATGATTAATGTAAACTAATTTTGAGTCCTTTTCTTTTGCAGCCTATAATAATACAAAAACCTTGTTAAAAATGTGGAAACACATTTTTCGATCATAGCCAACACATTTAGGTCGCATCATAAATATTTATGACGCTGTTAAAAAATATTAGATTCAATCATAATCCCATATAGTCTTATAATTTAGCACACAGATAGCCTTGCATTGAATAAGAATCATTTAGTATTAACAGTCAGAACAATCATATAACATTTCGTAATCCATCCACGGTTTATCACCTAGTTCAAGTGAATCATCATTCTCCTCCTCCCATGGGTTCTGATCCTAGAAGGGATCCTTTACAAAATCTACCAAACCATGTATGTACTTGAGGTCCCTATCTAGCCGCATATTCCAGCATCCTCTTAGGTCGAGTACGCGAAGATTCGTGTACTCCATCATGATAGCTCTCAGCCCATTGTTGTCGAATATGCCAAACTTTACCTCGAGGTGCTCGAGACGCAGCATTGAAGAGGCTACGACCATGGCCTCTGACTTGTCGAAGGTGTCCTTCTTTAATCCTTTCATGATCATGAACTGCGGAGGTGGCATGTTCCTTTTCAGCGAGGGAGGTTAGATTTCCCTGACTGTACGCCACTAGCTTGTTCACCACCTCGTTAATTTTCGAGGTTAGGTTAACCCTGCGGCACTACTGGGTCGACTTGACGTCTGACCAGAAGCATGGACAGTAGAGCACCTTCCACCACGACCGACAAACGAAAGACAAGCGGACGACCTCCTCAGACGACATCTCCGCTAGTACCAAAACCATGGCTAGAATCTCCTTGGGGATGTTGGCCCATCCGTAAATGTAGGTTTTGCTCTTCTCTATTTTGAGACTGTTCTGAAGGGTTGTGAATTTTAAAAAGTTTGGCTGTTTAGTTTTGTTTTGAATCTATATAAATTGGTTTTGAAGGCTGGTAAAGATGAATAGTTTGGCTGTATAAATAGATTTTAAAGGGTTGTGAAAAAGACACCAATTTTTTCGTACCTCCCCCGGGCCACTCTTCTTGTATAAATGTCTATCGATCACCATTAATTATCGTCAATGACACTGATACCGTAAATATGAGTAAAATTTGCACCGCCAAAATTCATCTTGAAGAAGGTAAAATGTCATCACTGTGTGGGAAAATGTCGAAATCTCTTTGATATGATTACACTGAGATGTTGTATTAATGTTAAGATACTGATATCATATAAATATGAAAAATAGAAAGAAATGCATGCATGCATGCTAATGTCAGAAGAACCTTTCACCCCATGATTGTTTGATGAGATCTAAATTACTATACATCTCGTATCCATGTTCCCCTGGGATTATATCATCAAAGGGTCGTTTAAACGTCTGTATTAAATCATAAATTTTCCTGAGGTCGTCGTTGAAGTGCACGTTGAAGCACCCACGTATGTCGAGCATGCGAAGACCCTTGCAGTTGCATATGATAGATCGTAGTGTGTCTCTATTGAACATGCCTGAGCCCATCTCTAGGTGCTCGAGACGTGGCATCGAATCGGCCACGGCCTTTCCCTCCGTCTCGTTCAATGTGTTCAGCATGAATCTGTTCCTAACCATAAAATATGGAGGGGGCATGTTCCTCCTCAGCTTGACTAGACGGTGGCAATACTTGTCGACGAAAAATATTCCAGTCGACGTGATATAGAGGCAGTAGCTAATGTCGAGTTCTTCCAGCACCGGAAGAAACTCCAAGTATCTCACAAAAGTTTCATCACTCACGTCGCACTTCAGAATGCACAGCACCTTTAGAAATTTCCTACTGTATTATAAAAAGGGGAAAACATCAATAGAAATTAACAAAGTATACATAAAATTTTGTAATAGAAAAAATAAAGTATTAGAATAAGGCAAAATAAAATTTTGCAAAGGCCTTAAACATGCAAAAGGGAATGCTGCTTTGTCGAGCTTGTACGCGGAGAAGGACAGTAGATATCCCCTACTGCGAGCCACGAGCTTCTTTACGGTCAAACTAATCTTAGCTGTTGGTTGGGCCCTCCGGCACCACTGTTTCAAGTCCATGTTAGAACAATAGTCTAAGGGACCGTTGAGCGCCTTCCACTACAAACGGCAAACTAGGGCCACGTTGCACATGACCTCGTCCGCTGTCACGACCCGCACCCGGTTTTCGGATGCGAGCTCGTGAGCAAGCCAGCTACGTATCGAGCGGACTCCAGCCCGACTCGAGTACGTATAAGCTGTCAAGGTCATGGGTATCATGTCTAATATAAACTATATCTCAATCCACACGAATCATATAAAGCAAGAATGAACAAGTATGGGTCGTGGTCTGCAGCCCACTAGCATATATGTCCGATTAGACTTCAAGAATAATATGAGTCTATAAAGCTAGGCTGATAAGCAGGATATATCATAAAAGCACGATGATGATAGTAAATCAATAACACTAACAAAATACCTGAATCATGCAGATGAAGTCAACTACCACATGCTCAGCTAACTAACTCCGTGCAATCAGCTACCTGAAGAGATCATCAGGTCCTCAGAGGACTAGCAAGATACATAAAACATGCCTACTAATATGACAGTAAATAACATGCAAGAAGGATAAGAACACTGCAAGGAGAACATCTAAGGACGACGAGTCGTGTGGAAATATAATGCTAGACTTGGCTATCAATCAATCGATTAACCTCTATAACTTGTAGTACATTGCAAGATACTCCCAATCTATAGTAGATTTTGACTGTAATACAATACAAGATACTCCCAGTCATGATTAGCCAATTCTAGTATCGATCTCCTCTCCTAAAGGATACAAAGTCAAGTAGACTCCTATAAATCGTAGTAAATTGTAAGATACTCCCAATTTATAGTGTCGCAAGTCAAGTCAATCAATCAATATATGCTATAGGTCGTAGTACAATGTAGGATACTCCCAATCTATGACATGTCTCAAGTCAAGTCAATCAAGTGATATCAATGTAGAAGAATCGGCTATAGGTCGTAGTACAATGGAAGATACTCCCAATCTATAGTATGTCTCAACTGTAGTACAATGCAAGATACTTCCAGTCAAGATTAGTCAAGTCAAGAACAGATACAGAAACTGACAACTCAATCACGAGACAAGATAACACGAAAAGACCAATAATCTAGCAATGTCAAATACCCTATACGTACACGTAATCTAAAACAAGTAAGGCAATCAAGGATGAATCAATCACAATGTGGAATCATGTGACAATATGAAAAAGAATACAATAAAGGGAGAGAAAACCATGTAAATACTGTATATGTTCAGCAAGGTATACTTGCCTGTGGTCCTTGCACAAACCGTAGTCACAAGACGAGGATGAGGGGATGCCGTTCTAGGAGCTGTCAACCTATAACACATATCGCATCACGAACCATGCACGAAAAACCATAAATCAATTCTAATGTTCTAGTTCTAAATTCATAGAATATTGGCTAGTTGGATTACTAATCTAATAATAATTAATTCTAGAATAATTCACTTAAAAACCTAATTTAACCTAATAATAATCTGAATATAATCTAAACATGCAAGTTTGGCCATCAAAAGTCATGTTTCCCAATTTTGGTAACCATGGCACGCAAATCGAGGTACGCCATTGACTTTTTAGTCAAACGCTGTGAACTCTAGATTTTGAAAGTGTACTTTAGTAGATTTCGGCGCCATGAGTACGTTGGAATCAATCGTGCCGCAAAATCATGCTTTGGTCAAAAGATATCGCCATTATGGCTAATCGTGACCAAAACGGGGATCAACCGATCTGTTCTGAGTTCAACAGAATAAATAAAATACTAGATGAATGAAATAATTTCTGGTAAAAGTATTTGTCGTAGAGATCGGTGTTATATTTCCGAAACTTCAAACGGTTCGTGATTACGATATCTGGTTCTCCCGGAATCTCGAAAACACCTAAACGTGTCAAGTTTCGGACAACCGACACTCTATGAATTTTCCAGAAATTTAGGAAAATATATACGGAAATAAATTACATATTCAGAAAGCTTACCTTGATACGAATCCAACAAAAAAAACGGCGCACAAAAATCACGTCGGAGTTGACGGCAATCGCTTCGGAAAGTTGGAAACCCTAGATGAGTTCTCCCACAAAGAACTACTGAAATTTTTAGGTTTAACGAATATAATATATATATATATATATATATATATATATATATATATATATATATATATATATATATATATATATATATATATGAGAGAGAGTCGATGGGCCGCTGGGCGCCGACAGGTGGGCCCAATGCTGACTGTACAGCTGACTGTGCAGATGACTGTGTAATTAGTTAATTTAAATGCAGAAATCGTTAAAAACTCATTTTAACTCCAAATAAATATCAAAAAAATCCAAAAAATTATAGAAAATTATAGAAAATACATTTAACCTTCTAGGATATAAATAAATTTTTTTTACCTCATATTAGTCCCAAATGGCCTCATAATAAATATTGGAAGCCTTTAATAATATATAAACCTTAATAAATAAATACTTAAATATTGCCAAAAATTATGGAAAAATTCTAGAAAATATAAAATAGAATAATGAACCCTAGAAAAATATTTGGGGTCAATATATGCTCATAGGCTTGCACAGTAAATTCTAGAAGTCTTAGAAAATAGATTTTTTTATATTTAATTATCTAAAAATCCCAGAAAAATTGTAGAAAAATACAGAAAATATATTTAACCTAATAGAGCCTAAAGAAAAATACTGTGTCTCAAAATAGTCATAAATGGCCTCAAAATAATTTATGAAAGTCATTCATAAATATAAATCTTTATAGAATAAATATTTAAAAATATATAAAAATGTTTAAAAATCATAATAAAATATAATATAGCTATAGAATGCATATAGACTCTATCTAGAGATTATGTGACCACAAGATGGTCATAACTCACCTATGGGCTTAGTCACAACCCCAATGATCATTGAAAAATAAAATGTAAACTAATCAAATAAAAAAATAAAAATATATCACAAAATTTTGGGAAGAAGAGTTACATCCGCCCGCATCTCCGACAGTACCAGTATCATCGAGAGAATCTTCGTAAGGATGGTGGCCCATCCGCTGCAGCTGATCTTGCTCTTGCTCCTCTCCATTGTGAATCTTCTTCTTCTCTCCTTTGTTTCTCTATAGTCGGATGGTTTCTTTTCTTTGGAAAAGGCTATTTAACCCGCTCGTTTTGGGGGTGTAACCCGCTCGTAGAGGGGTATGACAGAACAAGAAAAAGACTATTTGGAAATAACAGTAATGCCACTGTATTAATATTAGTTTCAATTATATTATAAATTTTAAATTAACAGAAATGCTACTGTAGATTTAATATTAATGCTAGTTCCAATAATATTGTAGATTGTAAATAAAAAGAATGGAATTTTAACTTTAACTACTTTTAAGTTGTGAATTTAAATCTGAGTTTAAGGTTAAATCAAAAACTAATTTAAATTTTAGTATTAATATTAGTTTCAATAATATTATAAATTTTACATTAACAGAAATGACACTATATTAGAAACCTAGCTTGTCACGCCCCGCTCTCGTAGGAGCGATCGTCCTCGCTAGGGCATGATGTCGCGTGAGCCTAGATTGCGCTCACGCAAGGCAGGTCCATAACGGCCGATTACAGGCTAAGCGACGGGTTCGTCGCACAGAAGTCCCAAGCAGAAAAATTGAATAACAACAAAGAAAAATTAAATACAAAACACAAGTCATTCAAAATGCTCTTTATTGATATTGAAGCAAAGATTACAATTGTGGCACGAGGCCAAGATTACAATCACTCAAGCTCACTCTTCTCACATTACAAGTCACTCTGCTCTCTCTCATCTCTCAATACAATTTGAGTAGACCAGCGAAAGCTTCGGATAGGCGATATCTGCACATTATGTCTCGTATAAGTCCAATTTTTAATGTGCCCACGTGCCTCGAAATGCCAAGGAACTCCATGCTTCGACGCATCCAAGCGAGCTCCACCCCGAGCAAGCAGGTACCTATTACCTGTACATGAAACTGGTGGGGGTGTCAGTACTCAACTGTACTGGTAGAGTGAGCCCCACACCCACCCATACAAAACCACCACGTTACTTTACTTTTGTGCAACATAGTCCCCTTATGATTGTCTTTTTAGTTTTTCCTTAGGATCAATTTTAATATTAAGACGTAGACATCTTGGTCTATTTGTGTCTCTAGACCGTTCGTCGGGCTAACGTACCGATAACTTCCTTATCCTTGCCTCTAGACCATTCTCGTGTTTGCAACGTCAACTTACCGACTTGTACTTGTCCTATGGCCCATACTCTGGGATGTAACGACATGATTCGTGTCAATGACTTTATTATTACTTGAACATTGAGGCTGTGCCTCGCAACTTAGCATGACTTAACCAAACTTGCCTTATGGCTCTTCTTGACTTCACTCGAGACGACGATCAATCCCGATTTACGCAACTCTATGCCATCGACTTAATAGTCGATGCTACATTTGTGCCGAGGCAAGTGTCCTTGCTATAGCCAAATCTTAGGTTTCTTAAGACTTGTGATGCACCCGTACATACTATATTTACTTCATGCATGCCGTACTTGCACTTTTCTTGATTTGATCGACATCGTGCATGCGGATTGCCGCTTAGCACACCAACTTGACTTATATGAAAGGTCACTTGCAGTTCAAGCTATCTTGGATATGTATGTGGTGTAAGACGAGGCCCTTGCAGCTAAGGGTAGCTAGCCATGCTAAAGTTCTCGAATTATCACCGGCGGCGTGTTCTTGCGTGCCTACCTTGCTCCCCTCCTAAGCCGATACGGTCCTATGGCCCCAGGTTTCCGAATCTTGGGCGCGAAAACTTGTCGACAAGTTGTCAACGACCACGCACCTACGAGAACTCCTAGACTCAACATAAATGCATGGCCTAGCCGTCACAACTTAGCTTCCTTAGCTTTACTTCTTGTACTTATCATACTTCTTTTGCAGAGCCCAAACCAGGGTTGTCTCGGCGACTGACCTACAGTCCCGTCATGTTCCTCCTCGGGGACTGACCTACAGTCCCGACATGTTTACATCATTTCCATATTCTTATTGACTTAAGAAAATTGTGCTCACGCAAGGCAGTGTTTCTATACTCTTATTGACTGCGACTGACCTACAGTCCCGACATGTTTACAGTGTTTCCATCGTCCAAGTCATACTTTATATGACAAGCCTTGAGATCGTGGGACTAAGTTACTTGACAACCGCAGACAACAGACAGTGCTTGCTATGACTTTAATAGCCCAACAAAACTCTTGTCTAACATGTTTGCATAACGACTTGACAAGCAAGGGCTACGTCAAGCCTTGCTTCGAGGGAACGTGTTGTGCACGCGTCCGAGTTGAACAATCAAGTTCTTTAGGTGCCTAGACTTAAGCCACAAGCCGTGCAATACGACTTAAACTACGGGACAAGCGAATATTAATATTAATGCCAGTTCCAATAATATTGTACATTTTAAATAAAAAATAGAATTTTAACTTTAACTATTTTTAAGTTGTGAATTTAAATCTTAGTTTAAATATTAAATCAAAAACTAATTTAAATTTTAGTATTAATATTAGTTTTAATAATATTATAAATTTTAAATTAACAGAAATGCCACTGTATTATAAACCTAGCTGATGTCACGTTGCTCGGGCTCGGTTAGTGTTCATCTAAACTCGTACGTGAGAACTAGTTATTAGTAATAAAAATCAAAAATTAAATTTTAACTTTAACTATTTTTAAGTTGCGAATTTAAAACTAGTTATTAGTAAAAGGAGCCATTGAAATAAAAACTAGTCGAGCTTGATCCTTTCTCTTTATCCCATCTTCATCTCTTCTCTCTCTCTCTCTCGGGTTCTTTCTCGCAGATTGTGTTCACTAATACCATATCATTAGAAATAATTACACAATAGTAAACGTAACATTAAATGCTGCTGCATGCTTTATCCTACACAATTTAATAATACATGTACACAGAAGACGAGAAGGTTGTATTGTTGGAAGTTGTTTCTTTAAAATTATGCATGCTTTTAGGATCACTCAAGCATTTTCATGAGTCAATAGAAGAGGGCCACGTGGCGGAGGTACAAGAAGGAGGGAGTTTTTGGAGTTACTAAAAGCATTTTCATGCATGCATTTAGGATCACTCATACCAATTTCTTTTTGTATTGTTTCTTGTCCTTCGTTTCTTCTGTTGGTTTCTAACAAACTCTATTTTCTTCAATAGCGACGTCACATGGAGAAACTGATCGTCGTATGGAAGAATTAGTTGATGAAGAAAGCTTTGCTTCAAGAGCAGTGTCAGATGATTTGGATGATAAACAAAGTTTGGAAGCTGTTAACTTAGGAGACAATAACGATGACGATGATATCAACGCAAACAACGAAATGTTATTTTGCATCATCGTTTCTAATTGGTTTAAGAAATGCATTATATTTTTATATTGATTTCTCATACTTATTTTGTTTAATTCTGTTCTTAGGGACGATGGTGAATCTCCATTGGATTTCGATGCAGCGACGATAAAAAGATATTGCAGTCTGCCAACACTAACAAAGACCCAAGGGATGTCTTAGATGAAGATATTGTTGGCTTACAGTTTAACTCTATTGAAGAAGCAGAGACATTCTACTGGATATATTCAAAAGCAGTTGGTTTCAGTATTAGAAAGAACGAAGTAAAGAAAAACAAATCTGGGATGGTAATAGTCCATAGTTGGTGTTGTTCGAATGCGAGATTCAGACAGAAGAAATACATGAAGCTCCTAACAGGGTTCGTGAGCCAAGAAGTGGAAGCAGAAGTGGTTGTAAAATAATTTTTCGTACTGGGTACACCAATTCTATAAATCTGTGGGTTGTCAAAATTTTTTAAGTATATCACAACCATAACATGGCGAATGATTTTAAAACAATTTTTTTGAGATTCCATCATAAGATATCACCCACAGAATTGAAACAAGCTAAGCTTATGAAGCAATCAGGGATGGGGACTGGAGATATATGGAATTTACTTGTCCATCAGAAAGGTAGCTGGGATAAGGTTGGATGGATGAAAAAAGATTTATACAACGCTTTAGCTAAAGATAGTAGAGCACTAGACGATGTTGATGCTACGACAACACTTACATTTCTTCAATCTAAGGAGGTCATTGACCCAGATTTCTTCTACGCGTACAACGTAGACGAAGATTCCAGATTGACCCACCTCTTTTGGGCTGACGGTACATGTCGATTCGATTACGAATTATTTGGAGATTCACTAGCATTTGATTCTACATATAAAACAAATATAAGTCAAATACCATTGGTGGTTCTAGTGGATACAAACAATCATGCAATGACTTGTGTGTTTGTGTTTGCAATGACTTGCGTGTTTGGGTTTACAATGATCCATAATCAGACTGTAGAGACATATTCTTGGGTTTTACAAAAATTCCAAGAGTGTATGAATGGCAAATTCCCAATAACAGTTCTTAAGGATGATTGCAGATCCATGAATAAAGCAATTGTGGATATAATGCCCAACATAGTTCATCGAATGTGCTCATGGCATATCCTAAACAATTCAGCCAAACATGTACACCGAGATGGTTTTGCAAATAAATTGAGAATTCTGATTAAAAGGTACATCGCACACTTGCTACTTTATTTTGAAGTATGTTGTTGTTTCAATATTAAAACTTTAGTTACTGTCCATGTTTTCTAAACAGGTACTATTCAGTCGAAGAATTTGAAAACTGTTGGCAACAGATGCTAAGGGATTATAATGTAGAGAACAATGAGTGGACCACTACATTGTACAAAATGAGGGAGGGATGGGCGGACACATTCCTACGTAAAAATTATTTTGGTGGTTCTACTACAACAAATAGATATGAATCTATGAACGCATTTCTGAAAAGATTTTTGAATAAGAAGATGCCATTATGGAAGGCCCTTCAAAATTGTAACCATGGTTTGATGGCCTTACGTTGCGGCCAGATAAGTAAGCATGTCACTGATAAACTCTCAACACCAGTTGTGAAGCAAACTAACATGGCCGAAATAGAAGATAAATTTGCCACAATTTACACTAAGCGGTGCTCATAGAGGTAAGGAAGGAAATCACACGTTCTGATACATATACTGTTCTCCACCATCACATCATAAGAGAGACAGAAGTTTGTACTATCCAAAAGTATATGTCGCCAAACAGTATCAACCGAAAGGTTACATTTGAACGGGCCGACAATATCATAAGCTGTGACTGCTTGTGGATGGAGACCAAGGGGATTCCTTGTATGCATATTTTTTCAGCAATAAAGAGATTTCAATTGGGAGATATTCTAATAAACTTGCTAAAAACTCGTTGGCTCAAGGATTGCAAAGAGAGTTATCTCTCCGGACCTGGCGCAGAAAGAAGATTCATCCACCCAGACATTATTGAGATCAGAATGTATTGTGGTATTAATGAACAAGTTAATCTATTTACGTATTATTGTAAAAAATCAAGCAAAATTCAAGAGAAGGGAACGAAGTTGATGTCGTTTATTCTGATGGAGTTGAAAAAAATGGTGATCGATATTTGTGAAGAAGAAAAAATGGTAGCTGATGCAGTTCATGTAGTGCATTAATCTTTTAAAGAGCCAAATTCAGTAGCAACAAAAGGAAGGCCTTCTCAAGGGAAATCAAGCCAGCCTAAAGTAAGTCAGACTATCCCCAAGCCTAGAATTTGTAGATTTTATAGAAAATCGGATCACGATTTTCGTAATTGTAAAGTACGAAAGCGAGATAGCGACAAAGAGCAAATGGAATCAAATAAACCGTCGTTGACTTAATTATCAACTTTTTTTTACAATTCTCCGTCAAATTAACAAGAAAAACGACAATCCTCAGTCAATTTTAACACGGAGGATGGTAATTCTCTGTCAATTTAACAAGGGAAATGGTCATTTTCTGTCCTTTTAGCACGGAGAATGACAATTTTTTGCGTTATTTAAATGGAGAATTGACATTCTTCGTGGTTTTAACACGGAGAATGTCCATTCTCCTGTATTCTAACACGAAGAATGACAATTTCCCGTCAATTTAACAAGGAGAATGGTAATTCTCCATAATTTTAACATGGAGAATAGTGTTGACTGGTGCACTAGCCAGTGCTCCATTAGGCGCATTAGTACACGGAGAATGGTGTTCACTTGGCAGAATTCAATGGGACAGATTCATTGGTATTAATGGCATATAAATGGCAATAGTTGAGAGAGTTTGTTCGCGTCTTACTTAGCTTTTCTTGTGAAGGGGCAGATGCATTGGTATTAATGCAAATTAATTGAATTGAATTTATAGTGACTGCCACTTGGTGCATGAGTACGAGTTGTCCTTGCCTATAAATGACAGTAGTGTAGGGAGAGTTTGTTCTCGTCTCACTTAGCTTTTCTTGTGGAGATCGACTCGACCGATCCTCCGCCTTGGCAAGACGCTTTCCTGTGGGTTGTCGATCTCCTCGTTTGAAGAAGCTTTGGTGGTGAAGTCCTTCAGAAGACTGAGATGTTCCTAGTGGACTGTCCGTGTTCGTGCACTTCATCGACTGTGTGCCATGATATTGGTTACTGGAAGAGCCCCAGGGTTTGGGTTGATTGCCAACCCACACTCTGTCGAAGTGCCCGCACGTTGATTCGCTCAGACTATGCACGGTATTCTGTCTACGCACGTTGACGATGAAATGATTTGCTCTCACGATGCACGGTATTCTGTGTTCGTAAACTTCATCAGAAGACTGAGATGTGCCGAGTGGACTGTCCATGTTTGTACACTTCATCGACTATGTGCCATGATGTTGGTTACTGGGTTCGGGATCTGTAAAACCCCTAAATTTCTAATATATTTTATTATTAAATTTTGTACTAATTTAAAATTTTGTATTGTGCGTCGCGTAGTCGTATTTTACGTCGCGCACAAAATTTTATTTTTCGTAATTGCTCGACGAGTGCGAATATGTGCGAGCGTACATATTTTTAGAAAAACATTTTTTCTTATTTTTATAGTTTCAAAATATATATAATAAGTATTTTAGTTATCATTCCAAAATTCCAAGTTTGTTATTTTATTTATAAAGCCTTTCATTTACACAGTTATAATAATAAATAATTTGTCCTATAAAATGGTATATTAGAAAAGTATATTTATGTAAATATTATTTGGACATACATATATAATTAGTAATTATTTATTGGTTTATTTTTAATTAATAATGAATTTTCAAAATTATTATTATTAGTATTTTTGGAAAAATATATTTAGAAATTATTGTGACAATTTAAATCTTGATTTGAATTTTGGAGTTATTTAAATAAGTTAAATATTTGAAATTTGATTTATCCAATTGATTTTAAACTAAAATAATTTAATTTAAATTGGATTTGTATTTGGAATTGGATTTGAATGATTTAAATTAAAATTTTGAATTATCTAATTGGGTTTTAAATACTCCTAGTTCTTATCCAATTGGGAATTCCCACATACTATAAATAGGCAGGTACTCCCCCTCCTCCCACGACCATCGCTCCCGCTCGCCTCGACCTCGCCACCGGCCAGAACCCCCGTTCTCCGCCGCCGCAGACCAGCGTCGTCCCCGTCCAGAACTTCCTCTACTCCCTTCCGCCATCCGAGCCGATCCGGATCCGCCGACTTTCCCCGCCGGCGAGACACGCTTCCGCGCAGTGCGGCCACTCCAACCAAAACCCTCGCCTGAGCGCCTCCGCCACCGCGAGCACGACCTTCCTCCGCCGTGGCCGAGAAACCCTCGCCAGCGCCCGATCCTCCCGCTCCCCTCTCCGACCTCCTCTCTCAGCCTCCCTCTCGCCTTACTCATCCGCTCACTCTCTCTCTCCCTTGCTCTTCTCTCTGCCCCGAAATTTTTCTTTTCCCTTCCCTTATTCTTTCTCTCACTCTCCTCTCCTCGGTATAAAGAACAGCAACAGCTGCTGAGTATTCTTTTATTTTTATTTTTATTTTATTTTATTCTTTTGTTTTATTATTATTATTATTATTATTATTATTATTATTATTATTATTATTATTATTATCTATTTTTGATTACAGAAAATTGATTAAAGTAAGTTATCTATTATTGTTATTTATAATTATTATTATTAGTATTATTAATATTCATAATGGTATTCTTGTAAGTATAAATAATATTTTCAACATTTGGGTTAGAAGCCCTAATTGTATTTGCTATATTGATTTGTGGCATTTTAAAAGTATAGCTGATTAATAAAATTATATTTATACAAAAATATGGTTCTTACCCTTAAATTATTTTTTTTATTTATTTCGCTTAAAATATTTTTGAATTATAAGATATAAGTTTTAGCCTAAAATATTATTTGACAAAACTTACAGTTCTGCCTTAAAACGACTTTTGATTTTTCGGATATTTATTTGAAAGCATATGTTGACTAATAAATTATATTTTAAGTATTATAAATTAGTTTTCTAAAATCAAATAATTATTATTCGTCAATATTTTCTTTATCGTCCAGACCATGACCAAATCCATTATTCCGTTTCCTCACAAATTTCGTACTACCATATATCCACCCTAACTAATTTAACCCTTCTGGACCCAATGGAACTGTCCGTGCTCCCATCAGAGGTCACCTTGTATAGTTGTTGCACCGAAGTCGCAGTTCATACTACCTTGATCATCGCAGCACACCAGGCGTACTACCAAGCAAGACACCTTGCCTTTACTGTTTAATTTTTGCTCAATATCATGCATGTTTTATTCTTGTTCTTTCAAAACCATATGTAGTTGCAAATTATTATATTTTAGTTTTCTTTATGCATTTGGCCTAGAGTTAATGGACCACCTTTGTTTGTGCCACATTCATGGGCCGACACTTGTGTACCACGATGTCACGTGTCTCATATAGATTCGGACTTGCGTACCGACCGTACATCAGTGCGTACAGGACAAGCGTTAGGATATAACTGCTAATATAGTTGTCTAGAAGATTTAGCGGTTATTAGAAATATCGTGGTGTAGATTCAGCACGAGTAGTGCATGGGGAGGGTGAAGACAGTTATTAGGCGCAGGGGCTTTCACACCTTTACCTTCGTCTAGCTGCCATTTGTGACTCAGCCGAGAGCTAGGGTGCCGTGCACTTATTTACTTTTCTCTAGACGCCACTAGTGCCTCGGTTGAAACACAAATGTGCCGTGCATTTATCTTCGTCTAGCTGCCGTTAGTGACTCATCCAAGAGCTAGCGGCCGTGCATTTACTTTTCTCTAGACGCCCCTTAGTTCTCACTCGAGTGCTAGTAGACCGTGCATTTACTTTTCTCTAGATGCCACTAGTGTCTTGGTTGAAACGCTAACGTGCCATATTTCTAGTCTCGGGAGTCCTTGTGTGGAACGTTGTCTTCAAATTGCATTTTCATATAGAATGGTTAAGACCTTTATCTGTTTAGTCACATATATTTTTCTATTGAGGTTTTATTATTCAGTTATTGGCATGATATTATGTGTCTTGTTACGTCCCTCTGAGGACCTGGTTATCTCGCTAGGTGTGTGCTATTGTCTTTCGCATGTGTTCTAGCTCTAGCCGTGATTATCGCTATTTCTTCGAGGATGATTGCACTTGGATCGCCTTCGCTTCGCTCGCCAAATTTATTTCTTTTCTCATATATTTTTCCTGTACTTGTTGGTAGTGGATTTGTCTCCGCCCAACATATTGTATCAAGATAATTCATTATCATTATATGATATCCTTTATTCATTTTTGTGTGGATGAGATTAGTTGTGGTTCTACTGCAATTACAGCTTATATATTCATACGAAGTTTCCATATATTGGAGTGTACTTCGTATGTGTACAGCTGGCAAGTCTACGTTCCTGGTCCTACGTATTTTGGGACTGGGGCGTTACATATTTTTGTGGTGGCCCATGCAGGTCAAGATAAATTGTTTGGTTACTTTACCGTACCAAGCAAGCCTGCGTATAGGATTAGAGTATAGGATCTCATCCACATACTTGACCTCTTTCCTAGATTTTACCTACCGTTTGACTCATCAATTGCATCTTGCTTGATTCCTTCCATCCCTATTCTTATCTTCACTTCGTGCTTGCTAGAGATTGACCCTACTGGTTAGATGCCACAAACACCTTTAGTTTAATTCTTTTAAGTTGGGTAGAATACTTTGTGACCTAGCAATCCCTTTGTCCTTGTGCCCTATATTAGCAAGATCAATTAGGTTCCGGAATTTAGAAGACCCTAATCCATCTAGCCAACCAAGCCATAGACAAGGAAACTAGGACGACTGCATAAGTTCAAGCTTCATGCAAGACTTAGATTTTATGACACTTAGACTATTCATATTGGTTCTTTATTTCAATCTTAAACCTCACGTGCCTATATTTTTACTATTTAGACTAATGATGCTAATGTAGCCTAGTTTTTGCAAGCTTATTCTTTTATCAAGCTTGTTTCAAAACATATGTTATTTGGACATGTCCACTAACATATTGTCTAGTCAGAACCGGTGCATGATGGTCTGATCAACCGAGTGCACTTTTGTTCGCTTATATCTATCGTTCTACGTGGATGGGGACATAGCTAAACTTGTCCTTTAGAGTCCCATCCGCGACTGCCTTGACAGCTTCCTTTGAATTATTCGGTCGCCTTTGAACCACGTATTCATATTTGATAACGTCCCTTTCGAACTCTATATTGCTTTTGCCTTCACCTATTTTAGAAGGATGAATACGTTGTACTAGAATCTTCTCTAGCTTTCATATCAATTATGATTATTATCACTCGATATTGCTATATCTTCATCCTAAACTCTTCGTCCTCATTCTCGGCCCTAAAATCGCTTATTTCAGGAATAAGCCTAATTCGCTCTCTTAAATCGTAACCCTCATTCAGTGCCCGTGACCATACCGTATTATTTTTCTATGATTTATATCGCGATCTCTTATGGCATGATTTTGTTAACGATTGTTCCCCATCGATACCCCTTGTGTCTTCCCCCTACTAATTCTTAATTTCGAGGACGAAATTCTTTTAAGTTGGGTAGGATGTAAAACCACTAAATTTCTAATATATTTTATTATTAAATTTGGTACCGATTTAAAATTTTGTATTGTACGTCGCGTAGTCGTATTTTACGTCGCGCACAAAATTTTATTTTTCGTAATTGCTCGATGAGTGCGAATATGTGCGAGCGTACATATTTTTAGAAATTTTTTTTTCTTATTTTTATAGTTTCAAAATATATATAATAAGTATTTTAGTTATTGTTCCAAAATTCCAAGTTTGTTATTTTATTTATAAAGCCTTTCATTTACACAGTTATAATAATATATAATTTTTCCTATAAAATGGTATATTAGAAAAGTATATTTATGTAAATATTATTTGGACATACATATATAATTAGTAATTATTTATTAGTTTATTTTTAAATAATAATGAATTTTCGAAATTATTATTATTAGTATTTTTGAAAAAATATATTTAGAAATTATTGTGACAATTTAAATCTTGATTTGAATTTTGGATTTATTTAAATAAGTTAAATATTTAAAATTTGATTTATCCCAATAATTTTAAACTAAAATAATTTAATTTAAATTGAATTTGTATTTGGAATTGGATTTGAATGATTTAAATTAAAATTTTGAATTATCTAATTGGGTTTTAAATACTCCTAGTTCTTATCCAATTGGGAATTCCCACATCCTATAAATAGGAAGGTACTCGCCCTCCTCCCACGACCATCGCTCCCGCTCGTCTCGACCTCGCCACCGGCCGGAACCCCCATTCTCTGCCGTCGCAGACCAGCGTCGTCCCCGTCCTAAACTTCCTCTACTCCCTTCCGCCATCCGAGCCGACCCGGATCCGTCGACTTTCCCCGCCGGCGAGACACCCTTCTGCGCAGGGCAGCCACTCCGACCAAAACCCTCGCCTGAGCGCCTCCGCCACCGCGAGCGCGGCCTTCCTCCGCCGTGGCCGAAAAAACCCTCGCCAGTGCCCGATCCTCCCGCTCCCCTCTCCGACCTCCTCTCTCAGCCTCCCTCTCGCCTCACTCATCCGCTCACTCTCTCTCAACCTTGCTCTTCTCTCTCCCCCAAAAATTTTCTTTTCCCTTCCCTTATTCTTTCTCTCACTCTCCCCCCTCGGTATAAAGAGCAGCAACAGCTGCTGAGTATTCTTTTATTTTTATTTTATTTTATTTTATTCTTTTGTTTTATTATTATTATTATTATTATTATTATTATTATTATTTTTATTATTATTATTATTATTATCTATTTTTGATTACAGAAAATTAATTAAAGTAAGTTATCTATTATTGGTATTTATAATTATTATTATTAGTATTATTAATATTCATATTGGTATTATTGTAAGTATAAATAATATTTTCAACATTTGGGTTAGAAGCCCTAATTGTATTTGCTATATTGATTTGCGGCATTTTGAAAGTATAGCTGATTAATATAATTATATTTATACAAAAATATGGTTCTTACCCTTAAATTATTTTTTTATTATTTATTTTGCTTAAAATATTTTTGAATTATAAGATATAAGTTTTAGCCTAAAATATTATTTGACAAAACTTACAGTTCTGCCTTAAAACGACTTTTGATTTTTCGGATATTTATTTGAAAGCATATGTTGACTAATAAATTATATTTTAAGTATTATAAATTAGTTTTCTAAAATCAAATAATTATTATTCGTCAATATTTTCTTTATCGTCCAGACCATGTCCAAACCTATTATTCTATTTTCTCACAAATTTCGTACTACCATATGTCGACCCTAACTAATTTGACCCTTCTGGACCCAATGGAACTGTCCGTGCCACCATCAGAGGTCACCTTGTACAGTTGTTGTACCAAATTCGCAGTTCGTACTACCTTGATCATCGTAGCACACCAGGCGTACTACCAGGCAAGACACCTTGCCTTTACTGTTTAATTTTTGCTTAATATCATGCATGTTTTATTCTTGTTCTTTCAAAACTATATGTAGTTGTAAATTATTATATTTTAGTTTTCTTTATGCATTTGGCCTAGAGTTAATGGACCACCTTTGTTTGTGCCGCATTCATGGGCCGACACTTATGTACCACGATGTCACGTGTCTCATATAGATTCGGACTTGCGTACCGACCGTACATCGGTGCATACAGGACGAGCATTAGGATATAACTGCTAATATAGTTGTCTAGAAGACTTAGCGGTTATTAGAAATATCGTGGTGTGGATTCAGCACGAGTAGTGCATGGGGAGGGTGAAGACAGTTATTAGGCACAGGGGCTTTCACACCTTTACCTTCGTCCAGCTGCCATTTGTGACTCAGCCGAGAGCTAGTGTGCCATGCACTTATTTACTTTTCTCTAGACGCCACTAGTGCCTCGGTTGAAACACAAATGTGCCGTGCATTTACCTTCGTCTAGCTGCCGTTAGTGACTCATCCAAGAGCTAGTGGCCGTGCATTTACTTTTCTCTAGAAGCCCCTTAGTTCTCAGTCGAGTACTAATGGGCCGTGCATTTACTTTTCTCTAGACTCCACTAGTGCCTTGGTTGAAACGCTAACGTGCCGTGTTTCTAGTCTCGGGAGCCCTTGTGTGGAACGTTGTCTTCAAATTACATTTTCACATAGAATGGTTAAGACCTTTATCTGTTTAGTCACATATATTTTTCTGTTGAGCTTTTATTATTCAGTTATTGGCATGATATTACGTGTCTTGTTACATCCCTCTGAGGACCTGGTTATCTCGCCAGGTGTGTGCTATTATCTTTCGCAGGTGTTCTAGCTCTAGTCGTGATCATCGCTATTTCTTCGAGGATGATTGCACTTGGATCGCCTTCGCTTCACTCGCCAAATTCATTTCTTTTCTCATGTATTTTTCCTGTACTTGTTGGTAGTAGATTTGTCTCCGCCCAACATATTGTATCAAGACAATTCATTATCATTATATGATATCCTTTATTCATTTTTGTGTGGATGAGATTAGTTATGGTTCTACTGCAATTACAGCTTATGTATTCATATGAAGTTTCCATATATTGGAGTGTACTTCGTATGTGTACAGCTGGCATGTCTACGTTCCTGGTCCTACGTATTTTGGGACTGGGGCGTTACAGGATCGCTGTGGCCCAGTTCTTGTTATGCTGGAAGAGCCACAGGCTGTCGAAGGTGCCCGTTGCATCCAAAGATCGGGGTCGGACGATGGAGTGATTTGCTCTGACGATGTTATGCCTACGCACGTTGACGATGAAGTGATTGCCAACCCATACTATGTCGAAGCTGTAGCTTTTAGGCTTTTTTTCTTGGTAGTAGGATTTTATGTAGTAGTTCAGACTTTCATATGTAAATAAAAGTCAAACTTTTTATGGTTTTGACACGGAGAATGTCCATCCTCCGTGGTTTTAACAATGTAAATGTAATTCAAAAATAATTTTATTATAAAGACAGAGCAGACCAGACGTTACAAAAGACGCAGGAGAATAAAAGACAAACAAATGATATATAAAGAAGTTCCTTGCCTAATTACATTATTGTTTTACAATGTCATTGCTAGGTTGGTAGGATTATATATTCACTTGAAAACAACTTCTTAGCCCATCCCAACTTCGTCATTGTAATCTTCTGGTGAGTGTCATCTTCATTTCCTCTCTGTATTTCGAAGGGAGTAGTCATCTAGCTCTTCATATAATACGCCGTGTACAAGAGGTAGTTGGGTGCCTGTTGTTGTGGGCATCGTGGAGAAAAATTCAGTACTGTGCTCTCATACTCCATCTTCGCCGGGCATCTCTCCCTCAGCATATCAACTTTCCTCCTGACGATAGGCTCTAAGGTCTTCTTCATTAATTCTGCATCCACCTTGCCCTTTTCGTACGTGATTTGCCTCAAGGAGTTGTAGTGTGTCCAGTCGTAGGAGATAAAGTTGAATGTGAGAAGCGTATAGTGTTTGATGGATACATTAAAGAGTGGGATGAATAGCAACTCTATGCTCTAAACCCATGACGAAGTCTTCTACATCTGTTTTGAAAGTGTCAAGGGCGCCGACTTTTGCTTCTAGTTCAATGGCACGTACAACGATGTTCTATTTTCCAAAAACAAAACACAATATTATGAGTAATTTTTATGTCATTTTTCATCTGTGTACACATGAATATGGATTTTTCTGTTTGGATTCTTACCAATGTGTGGGGCATCAAGAATGCAGACCACTTATGTTGCACGTCCTTTGAACTTGACTGGGCTTACCTTCCTGTATAGCCTTGAATTTCTCTTAGCTTCCTTATTATTAGGTTGAGTATGCTAGCCTCCATGTTTTCATAGTTGAGTATGTCTTGCATGTCTATTGTCGACAGTTGGATTTCAACTTCATTTTCACCCTCTTTCGGCACACTCAAGTATACAATATCACTGCACATAAATTTAGTTTAGATTAAATTAATAGAGATTCTCAGGACATAATTGTGAAAAAGTCTAGAAAGGAAAAAAGAAAAAAAGGGTCATTCGCCGTCCAACTGACACGGAGAATGATTATTCTCCAAACAACTATCACGTAGAATGGTTGTTTTTCGTTATGAATTGGACGAAGATTGGTCGAGTTCAGAATACATACTTTGGAGTCATCTTTCTAGAGAATATGATATCGATGTAAAGCTTCATCATCTCTTCATTCGCATCCATCCAAAGTATGAGTTCATCGCATTCCCTTAGTATGACACCCATCCTCTTTAGTTCAGCCATTTTGGCATTTTCTTCGAATTTCGGAGCGGCATTCATCTTCCGTTTTTTATTAGACTCTCTAACTGTATTCTTTTCCAAGGGAGTAATATCTTCATCGACTAATGCCGCTGATGGTTTTCTGGACCTCTTCCCCCCCATCCTCTTTTTCTTTTTACTTCTTTTGGAGTAGCAAGTTCAGCAGCTGCTTGAGTCTCCTCATGCAGCAATGCTACAACAATGGCTTCAAAATCAGCAATTTTCACATCCTTTTCAATGGCTTCAATATTCAACGATTCAATTTTATTTTGAAGCTCCCTTTTCTCATTAACGAGCCTTTTATTTGTTTCTCTGAGCTGCTCAGTTATTTGTACTGAAATAAAACAAACAACAATGAAATGTATGATGTCAATCAATATGATGTGAATCTAACACGGAGAATGACCATTCTCCATGACCTTAATACGGAGAATGGCCGTTCTACTGCATTCTAACATGGAGAATGGCCATTCTCCTGCATTCTAAAACGGAAAATGGTCATTCTCCGTCTTATTAACACAGAGAACGACCATTCTCCTTCCATTTAACACAGAGAATGTCCATTCTCCATGATATTACTACGGAGAATGGCCATTCTCCGTGGTAATAAAATAGAGAATGGATATTCTTCGTTATTTTAACACGAAGAATGGCCATTCTTTTGCATTCTAACACGAAGAATACAAATCAGAACTTCAAAAAAAGAGAAAATTTTACCTTGTGTCTGTAGCTCTTTAACCTTTTTACTAAGCTTTCCATTCTCAGCAATAATATCATATTTCTCTCTTCACAAGGAGTCCAATTCCTGCGCTAACATCTCCATCGAGGTGTTCCTTTGAATTTGTTGGGCTCCTTATTCCTCTAGCTCTTTAAGCTTCTTATAGAGATTCTCGTTCTCAGCAAGAATCTCATATTTCTCTCTTCGCAACTCCTCCAATTCATGCACCGAGCCCTCCCTCACAATATTGACTGGATGTTATTGGGCTTCTTATGCCTCTAGCTCTCTAAGCTTTTTATTCTCAGCAAGAACATGAGATTTCTCTCTTCTTAACTCCTCCAATTCTTGCACCTAACCCTCCATCACGGTGTTCTTTCCAAGTTGTTGGGGTCTCTCTTGTTCAGTATCCTTATCCCCACCAGTTTGGTGGTGTCCCTCTCCCTCAAATGCATCTTCTTTTCATATTTCTACATCTACTTCTAGGTGGCCTTCCTCTTTCTCGACAGCTATAACCAAATCTTTGAATATCTGTTTTGATCTAAATTTAATATGATATTCGGGTTTGAGGAAGACTGAGATTTCGTACCCATTCTATGTGTAAAATCTCGAGTAATCACGTATTGGTGCGGACTTCTTTTCCACAAGTGTACTATGTTCCGCAAACCAAAAGAGGAAGTATATTGCCCAACCTTCCATTTAGGAGTATGCATCGGAGTATGCATCGGAGTAATCCCCCCTAAGTTTTACTTGTAGTCCTCTTGATGCTCTCCATGACATACTCCAAGATTAACCTTGGCAGCATATTCTGTTGATAACTTCTATGCTATCTACCATGGCCAAGAATCTGTACGGCAAATTTGAACTGCCATACTTTGTGAAGAATACTGTTTGGCACAAATGGAAGATTATTAGCTTGGCCAAATCATCTGGATTAACAGCGTTATCTTCGCCATGAAGCTATTGTAACAATTCAAAGAACTTCTCTCTCACTTCCTTATTCGTGACTTCTGAGTATTTGCCCTTAGAATTAGCCAGCAACCTTGTGAAGTGATCTCTACACAGGCTCAACGATGCTGGTGGTGTGGGCTGCTGTTGTTTTTCCATTATCAATCTTCTGTAATTAGCATCATCCTCACTATCATCCTTCAACGGTAGACCGAAAATGGCTGCCATATCGCCCACACTCGGCGCTATTTTAACATAAGTGCTCAGTTGAAAGTATCCGATACCAGATTTGTCTTCCACATAAGTTTGTATCAAATTCCCGAGACCTTCTGAAACCTTGGCCAATTCTTGAGTGCAAACTTTGTTTTTGTAGAATACCTCGACGAAATTGTAGAACCGGTATTCTTCAAAGAATCAATAACTAGCTCGGGCAAACGTCCGCCATCTTCTTGGATATCATCCATAAGAGTTTGCATCGTTTTGAAAGAAGATCGGAAAACTCTTGAATCTTTATTTCTGACAGTTTTTTTCTACAAAAAAATTGGTTTCTGTCAACTGTTCTCCGTCAATCTACCACGAAGAATGGTCATTCCCCATGACTTTAATACGGATAATGATCATTCTCTGTGATATTTGCACGGAGAATAAATATTTTCTGTGATATTTGCACGAAGAATGACCATTCTCCTACATTTTAACATGGAGATAGCCATTCTCCGTGGTTTTAACATGGAGAATGGCAGTTCCCCTTCATTTTAACACGGGAATGGCCATTCTCCGTCAAGTCAACACGGAGTATGGAATTAATCCTTCAACTTAACAAGAAGAATGGTCATTTTACGTGATATTAACACGAAGAATGACCATTCTCCGTCAATATAACACGAAGAATGGCCATTCTCCTGCTTTTTAATACGGAGAATGACTATACCCCTCCGTTGTATTAAGACGGAGAATGACTATTCTCCTCCGTTGTCTTAATGGAATCATGAACACAACTTATAGTTATACCTTCTTTTTGCCCTTCTTTTTGCCCTCCTTCTTGATTACTAGCCTCTGGCTCATGTGCAACCTGTCACGACCCGCTACCCAAATTGTTGGGCCAGGCCGAGTCATGCCCAGCCTACATTGAGATAAAACGTAGTAAGCTGTTCTAAAGACAACAGGATAAGACTAAATGTGCTAACAGTTCTATAAGTGGAATAAAGTCATAAATGCTCCAAACACAAAAGCTGTCTCATATAGAAATAAGTCCAAAGTACAAGTCTGAAATGTAAAACTGGATACATGTCCAGTTACAAAATATGTAGCCTAGTACATGACTACTCTCAAACTGTCTAAAGCAAAAAGACAACTAGACGAGGTTCTCCGTAGGAACATCCTCGTAAAGCAAAGCCGGGTCCTCGGCAGTATCTCCATAATATGTGTCGCAGAGTAACTCCTTCTCAGTAAGGACACCTACAACGTTATCTTGTCAGGATGGGAGCAAGCACTAAATCTAACAAACATATAATACTGATCATGTGATGAAAAGAAATGACATATCAAGTTTGTTCAGTTTTTAGGTACATTTTATCATGGCAATAGATATTCATTTTAAAGTTTAAAACTGTAGTAGGTGAGTGATCAGTCAATAGGTAATCAGGATGTACAGCGGTACATATCAATTTTCTGATGTGCACATACGTACACATAACGGCATCGGTGTATATCCATACACAAACGCGGGACCAGACATACAACACAGATACATATAGAATATAACGGTGCTCGGTAAATACATACGGAGAAGGGGGTCATGATCACGTACACTACTAGCAGCTTTCCCTTAACCCGTTGTTTAAGCATGTGAGAGATATGAGATACGGTATAAACATGGTAGAGACTGAAAGTAATACAACATGTAAAGTTCTAACTTGCTACCCCAAGGATCAGCATTTAACATGGTTGGTAAATTACAGTTTATTGTTATAGCAGTATGTAAAGTTCGTAGAAAGTACTTGCCTCTAGTAAAGCAAAGCAAAACAAGCTGCGATAAAAGTGCTATGGATGTCCGGTAACTCGTCACTGTAGAAATAAATACATAAACTTAGCTTTTATACTAAGCTAAAACACTAGGACACTAATTGGTGCGACACGACTTGTGACTGGGCACCTAACCAAAATGATGACTTTGGCATAGGAGACCAATATGGGGTGACATACTACTTTAACTAACTTTCTAGGGTCTTTACACTAGTGAGGGGTGGGGTTCAACACGGCTAAAACTCAAAATAACACAAAAAGCTACAAGTCGTAATTAATCAATAAATAAATCAAATGATCATTGTGTTCTAACAATTTTTGAGATAGACAAAAAACTTAGTTTTACTTAAAGTAAAGTACCAAAGTGATCCTTGTTAATCATAAAAATTTATTATAATTTTCTGGAATTTATTAACTAGTACAAGTATTTTATAAAAATCAGCTTTCCTAAGTATACAAAAATGAGTTTTGGTTTCATATGCCAAACTAGTGGTAAAACAGTAAATTAAATACTACAAAAATTATACTAAATTAGCTAAAGTAACATAGTATCTAAATACTATTTTTCCAGAATTTTAACAGTACTCTAAGTATTTTCAGAAATCCAAAAACAGCATTGCACACAATTGAAATTAATTAATTAATTATCTGCGTATTTTTGTCCATGTATATAATTTGAACCAAAGTTCAAATACAGGACCCAAGGCCATGAATCAAGTCCAATATGACTTGTACAGGTCTTGAATGTGTGAAAACACATTTGGGCCCAAAAACCCATGCTAGGCTTGGACACCAAATGGTTGCAGTAATTTAATTACACTAAAATACAAATTGGTAAAAGTGCAAAATAAATATTTATATTTTAATAAGGCAAAATTATAAAAATATGATAAGTATATTTACATAGAAAAATAACTTACTCTAAGTATAGTGAAATACATATGTAAAATGGTATACATATAATAATATATATATACATAAATATATGGATATTTACATAATGGATATATATATATGTTAAAATATTACATATATATATATATATATATATATATATATATATATATATATATATATATATATATATATATTTTTTTTTTTTTATATATATATATATATATATATATTTATATATATATATATATATATATATATATTTTTATATATATATATATATATATATATATATATATATATATATATATATATATATATATATATATATATATATATATATATATACAGTACAATAATGTATACATATATATATATATATATATATATATATATATATATATATACAAATAATGTATACATATACATATAATAGTATATATATATACACAAGAGAATATATACATATATATATATATGTACATATGTGTACACATACATATATATATATATCAAGTACTAAAAATGAAGTATATATATATATATAAGAAAAAACAGCATATATATACATAATATAATATATATAATAATACATATATTTATATACAAATATATGTATACATATATATAATTATATATATAAAACAAAACAAAAAGAAAAAGAAAAAGGAAAAGAAAAAGGAAAAGAGATAACAGCACACAGGGGGGGGGGTTCGAACCCTGCCCACAGAAGGGGGGGTTTTAATACTGCTGCGCTGGCCAGTGGGCCAGTTGGCCCGCTGTGTTAGGATTTGGAGTAGGTCAATTTTATTTAGGTTTTAAGTGATTAAATGATAAAAAATATAATACAGTCCTGTGTCCTGACAGTTAGGGACACTGGTATTTACGTGTCTGGGTCGATTCGACACGCACGACACGAGTTTCATGTGTCCAGTTCCACACTCGTGCTCGCCAGGACATAGCGAACAACATAGGTGGACACGAGCCTCACACGACACGGTTTGACACAAATACTCACGTGTCCGGTCGTCGAAGGGGAGTTTCGGGGGTCGTGGACGGCGGAGGAGACGTCGGGACGGCGGCACTCCGGTGGCGCTGCACTCAGCTCGTCGGGGCGCGTCGAATGGTGGCGGTTGTGGGCGGTGGTGCTCGTCGGGGGGGGGGGCTGGACGAGCGTTCGTCGGAGCTAGGGCTACGGCTAGGGATTTTCGCCGGAGTTGGGGCTCTACGGTGGTCGGGGGTGTTCGTTGTGGTCGTGGTGGGATAGGGCTCGGTCTGGGGTATCGAAGGGGGGGTTTATAAGGGGTTGGGGCGGTTCTAGGTCGGTCGGGGCAGCCGAAAATGGCAGGGGGTCAGCCGACGTCGAGTCGTCGGTCAGTCGGGGACAGGGATGGCAGGTTAGGGTTTTCAGTTTGGCCCCCTAGTTTTAGGAAATTGCACACAGGCCCCTAACAGAGTATGAATATAAATATAATTTGCATTCCACATATTAAAATAATTTAAATAATTACAAAACTGTATTAAAACAATTCTAATAATTGCAAATTGATATTAAAATATTTAAATAAATTACAAAATGATATTTTTAATATATAAAACTCATTTAAAAATTATTTAAAAATTCTAGAAAAATTTCTAAAAATCTAAATAATTATTTTAAGGCTAATTGAAACTAAAAATTAATTAACACTGATTAAAATGAAATTTGAAAAACAGGGGCTTACAAGTCTTCCCTCCTTGAAAAATTTCGTCCTCGAAATTCACAAGGATTGGAGACCCGACAATATTCTAACATAGCAAGCAATGCAACAAATGACTAAAGCTATGATCGAAACTAACCTCTAAGGTATTAGGCGGGAACGGATGGTTTCCTCGCAGCGGTTGGATCGAACAAGTAAGGGTATCTCTCCCTCATGTCCGACTCTCTCTCCCAAGTAGATTCACCTGGGGGAGTGACGGCTCCAAGCTACTCGTACTAGGGGTATAACCTTGTTCCTCAGCCTCTTCTCTCTCCTGTCCAATATCTCCATTGGCTGCTCAGAAACTGTAAGGCTCGGTCCGACCTCCAACTCTGAATGATCTAGCACATGACTGGGGTCTGGAACATATCTCCTCAGCTGAGATACGTGAAAGACATCATGAACTCCTGCTAGGTTGGGTGGAAGTGCAACCCTGTAAGCTACCTCTCCGATCCTGCCAAGTACCTCGAACGGCCCGATGTATCTGGGGCTCAGCTTCCCTCCTCGTCCGAACCGGATCGTCCCTCTAGTAGGTGATATCTTCACTAGCACCATATCACCGTCTGCGAACTCCATCGGTCTACGACTAGCATCAGCCCAGTGTTTCTGCCTATCCTGAGCTACTTTGAGCCTGTCTCTGATCATCCCGACTTTCTCTGCTGCATCCGTGATTATCTCTGGCCCAAGCATAACTCTGTCTCCGACATCATCCCAAAAGAGCGGTGTACGGCATCGTCGTCCATAAAGCGCCTCGAAAGGAGACATACCAATACTGGCCTGGTAGCTGTTGTTGTATGAAAACTCTACCAAGTGCAAATGGCTCTCCCATGATCCTCCGAAGTCCAGCACGCAGGTCCTCAACATATCCTCCAGTGTCTATATCGTCCTCTCGGACTGCCCATCTGTCTGCGGGTGGTACATCGTACTGAACTTGAGCCTACTGCCCAATTCTTCCTGCAAGCTCCTCCAGTAGTGGGATGTGAATCTGCTGTCTCTGTCCGACACGATGCTCACCGGCACTCCGTGTAGGCGAACTATCTGCTGCATGTATAGCTCCACCAACTTCTCGGTAGAAAGCCCCACCTTGAAGGGTATGAAGTGCGCACACTTCGTCAGCCTGTCTACGATGACCCAAATGGCATCCTTCCCTCCTTGGGAACGAGGAAGCCCTAAGACGAAGTCCATCGTAATATGTTCCCACTTCCACTCGGGAATGGATAACGGCTGCAACAAACTAGCTGGGCTCTGGCGCTCTGCCTTGACCTGCTGGCAAACTAGGCATCTCGAGATGAAACGTGATACATCCCTCTTCATCCCGTGCCACCAAAGATGTTCTCGCAAGTCACGGTACATCTTGTTAGCACCAGGGTGAATAGAATATCTCGATCGGTGTGCCTCCTGCAAGACTACCTCTACCAGCTCTTCCTTCGGTACGTACAATCGGCTGCCATGCCTCAAGGATCCATCCTGTGCTATAGTGAAGTCATCCAGCAATCCAGCTAACGCCTGGGCTCGAAGTCTGCGGAGGCTCTCATCTGTAGGCTGTGCCTCCCTTATCTGCTCCATCAAACCTGACTGGATGTCAAGCGCCATCATCTGTATCTCTGATCCTGGCCGAACTAGCTCGATACCGAGCTTCTCCAGATCCTTCCGCAAATACCGATCTATCATCAGATACCATGCCATCGGATGCCTGCTCAGCGCATCCGCCACCACATTTGCCTTCCCGAGGTGATACTGTAAATCGATGTCGAAGTCCTTCATCAACTCCAACCATCGTCTTTGCCTCATGTTCAGCTCTTTCTGCGTGAACATATACTTCAAGCTTTTGTGGTCAGTAAAGATCTCTACACGCTCTCCGTATAAGTAATGTTTCCATAACTTGAGTGCAAAGATCACCGCAGCTAACTCTAGGTCATGGGTAGGATAATTCCTCTCATGAGTCTGCAATTGCCTAGATGTATAAGCAATCACTTTCCCATGCTGCTGTAGGACACATCCTAGCCCTTTTCCAGAAGCATCGCTGTAAATGGTGAAACCTCCAGAACCTGAAGGTAATGTCAGAACTGGAGCGGTCGTCAGCCTCCTCTTCAGCTCCTCAAACGCTGCCTGGCAGTCCTCTGACCAGATGTACTCTGCGTCCTTCCGCGTCAGCTTCGTCATGGGTTCAGCTATCCTAGCAAAGTCCTGGACGAACTTTCTATAATAGCCTGCTAAACCCAGAAAGCTCCTGATCTCTGAAACTGACGTCGGAGCCTTCCACGTCTCAACTACAGCAATCTTCCTGGGATCCACCGAGATTCTATCTCCAGTGACTACATGGCCGAGAAACTCCACTCGGTCTAAAAGAACTCGCACTTCGGCAATTTGGCAAACAATCTCTCCTGCCTCAGAATTCCTAAAACTATCTGCAAGTGCTCTGCATGCTCCTCCGGCGTCTTCGAGTATATCAGGATGTCGTCGATAAACACTACGACGAACTTATCCAGATACTGGTGAAATGTCTTATTCATCAAGTTCATAAAGACAGCTGGTACATTTGTGAGACCAAATGGCATCACCAGAAACTCGTACTGCCCATACTTCGTGTTGAACGTCGTCTTCTGGATGTCTGCTGGCCTAACCTTCACCTGGTGGTACCCGGATCTCAAGTCTATCCTGGAAAACACCTTCGCCCCACTCAACTGGTCGAACAAATCATCTATCCTGGGCAGAGGATATTTATTCTTGATGGTGATGGCATTCAAGGCCCGGTAGTCAATACACAACCGGACTGTACCATCCTTCTTAGGCACAAAGAGCACTGGCGCTCCCCATGGGAAAGTACTGGAACGAATGAAACCCTTTTTTAACAGGTCATCAATATGCTCTTTCATCTCTGTAGCCTCCTTGGGATTCACTCTATAGCAAGCCCGGGATACTGGTGATGAACCCGACACTAAATCTATAGTGAACTCCACATCTCTGTCAGGCGGAAGCCCTGGAAGATCCTCTGGGAATACATCTATAAACTCCCTAATGATAGGGTGTGGCGGTGCTGCGTCCCCGACTGTAGCACAACAGTTCGGCTCTAGGCTGATCTCCGGCCCTGTCCTCCTGACACTGAATGGTGATGTGCCTGGGAGACTGAACAAGATACTACCCTCATGACAATCTATAGATGCATGGGCATAGCTAAGCCAGTCCATCCCCAATATGATATCATAACCGGGAAATGGCATCACAAAGAATCGCCCCTCGAACTCTCTCCCGGCTATCATAATAGAGCATCTATAGCTAGCTCTAATAGGCACTGGTCCTCCTCCCGTTATTACTCTACTAATCTCCGCAGTAGGTGTAGATACTAAGTGATGTTCATGCATAAACTCTAATGACAGGAAGCTATGAGATGCACCAGAATCAAACAAGCATAGATCTAGAAAAGTATGCAAATAAACATGACCTATGATAACGTCAGCTAAGTAATCTGGCTCCGAAACCTGCTCCGGCTCCGGCTCAAGAGCTAGACTATAAACCCTCCCCTGAGGTCCCTTTTGCTGCTGCAGATGCTGCCCAAACCTCTGCTGCTGAGTCGGGAGTGGTCCTCTAGTCTTCGCTACTGGGCACTCTCGAAGCTGATGGGTGGCAGACCCACAAGCCAAACACTGCCCCAACTTTTTCCTGCAGATGGAAGCGTCGTGGCCTACCCTCTTGCAGAATGCACAAAAACCTCCCTTCGGCTGCTGTCGGGGTCCCGGGGCTCTAACTGGCGGGGTCTGGTGATGTGATGTAGGGGGACGGTAAGTCTGCTGGGGCGGCGTCGGTGCTCTCTGCTGGAAAGCCTGATGCTTGGACGGTCCCTCATGATGTACAGAAGCCGGCCTCTTGTATGACAGAAGACGCTCCTCGATGCTCCGGGCCAACTCTAGGCTCTGGTAGTAGTCAGTCGTACCGTTCGCCACTATAAGAATGCCAATGTCTGGAACTAGACCATGACAAAATCTACGGGTCATCTCCTCTGGATCTGCAACCAGACTAGGAGCGAAACGGCTCAGGCGACTAAACTCTGTCGCATACTCATCAACAGAACGGTTCCCCTGCTGGATGTTCTGGAATCGTAGCCCCATGGCCACTCTAGCAGTGGTCGAGAAGAATTTTTTCTTGAACTGGGTCTTGAACTGATCCCAAGTGGCTCTCCCTCTTGTAAACAACGGCTCTTTCCGGAACCAAACCCCTGCTAGGTCTATCAGCAAAAATCCCACTGCCTCGACCTGGAGGTCATCCAGCATCCTAACTCCCAGAAGCTTCCTCTCTACCGAATCTAGCCAGTCATCTGCTACTACTATGCCCTCAGTCCCTGAGAACTCCTTGGGATTCAGACCCATGAAGTCCTTGATCGTCCCCGCTCTCTGCCGTGGCTCTACATGTGGTGGGACCACGGGACGTCCCTCAGAACGCTCCATGCTCTGGTGGAGTAGGGTAGTCTGCTCCTGACGGGTTGTTAGGAACCCCTGAATCAGAGTGAGGAGCTGGTTCCCGTCGATTGTGACGGAAGCCTGGGTGGGTATAGTGATAGGGTGTGGTGGAAGTATCGGGTCCTGCTGGGCCTGTGATGTGGAAGGTGGTTGTGGTATCTGGGTTTGTGGATTTGTGGAGTGGGGAAATGTGGTAGGTGGAGGTGTATCAGTCAACTGGTCAGCTGACTGGATAAGGAGGGCCCCATTCTCGGGTGTAACATACTGGGATGAACGAGTAAGCACCATCTAAATTACACATAAAAAGACTTATAAGGACTTGTTTAACGTAAGCAATCATATGCAAGAAAATCTAATTATAATAGCAAACATGTGATGTATTTCCTATGTTGCAATCCTAGCATTCCTCTAGGTGTTCTAAGCGTCATTCCTAATATTGTCTAATTACCTTAAGTTCCTAATTGCAGGCATGCTTGGTACAATAACGTAACCAAACAGTTTAGTCAGGACCTGCATGGGCCACCACTAAAAACATGTCACGACCCGCTACCCAAATTGTTGGGCCAGACCGAGTCATGCCCAGCCTACGTTGAGATAAAATATAGTAAGCTGTTCTAAAGACAACAGGATAAGACTAAATGTGCTAACAGTTCTATAAGTGGAATAAAGTCATAAATGCTCCAAACACAAAAGCTGTCTCATATAGAAATAAGTCCAAAGTACAAGTCTGAAATGTAAAACTGGATACATGTCCAGTTACAAATATGTAGCCTAGTACATGACTACTCTCAAACTGTCTAAAGCAAAAAGACAACTAGGCGAGGTTCCCCGTAGGAACATCCTCGTAAAGCAAAGCCGGGTCCTCGGCAGTATCTCCATAATATGTGTTGCAGAGTAACTCCTCCTCAGTAAGGATACCTACAACGTTATCCTGTCAGGACGGGAGCAAGTACTAAATCTAATAAACATATAATACTGATCATGTGATGAAAAGAAATGGCATATCAAGTTTGTTCAGTTTTTAGGTACATTTTATCATGGCAATAGATATTCATTTTAAAGTTTAAAACTGTAGTAGGTGAGTGATCAGTCAATAGGTAATCAGGATGTACAGCGGTACATATCAATTTTCTGATGTGCACATACGTACACATAACGGCATCGGTATATATCCATACATAAATGCGGGACCAGACATACGACACAGATACATATAGAATGTAACGGTGCTCGGTAAATACATACGGAGAAGGGGGTCATGATCACGTACACTACTAGCAGTTTTCCCTTAACCCGTTGTTTAAGCATGTGAGAGATATGAGATACGATATAAACATGGTAGAGACTGAAAGTAATACAACATGTAAAGTTCTAACTTGCTATCCCAAAGATCAGCATTTAACATGGTTGGTAAATCACAGTTTATTGTTATAGCAGTATGTAAAGTTCGTAGAAAGTACTTGCCTCTAGTAAAGCAAAGCAAAACAAGCTGCGATAAAAGTGCTATGGATGTCCGGTAACTCGTCACTGTAGAAATAAATACATAAACTTAGCTTTTATACTAAGCTAAAACACTAGGACACTAATTGGTGCGACACGACTTGTGACTGGGCACCTAGCCAAAATGATGACTTTGGCATAGGAGACCAATGTGGGGTGACATACTACTTTAACTAACTTTCTAGGGTCTTTACACTAGTGAGGGGTGGGGTTCAACACGGCTAAAACTCAAAATAACACAAAAAGCTACAAGTCGTAATTAATCAATAAATAAATCAAATGATCATTGTGTTCTAACAATTTTTGAGATAGACAAAAAACTTAGTTTTACTTAAAGTAAAGTACCAAAGTGATCCTTGTTAATCATAAAAATTTATTATAATTTTCTGGAATTTATTAACTAGTACAAGTATTTTATAAAAATCAGCTTTCCTAAGTATACAGAAAATGAGTATTGGTTTCATATGCCAAACTAGTGGCAAAATAGTAAATTAAATACTACAAAAATTATACTAAATTAGCTAAAGTAACATAGTATCTAAATACTATTTTTCCAAAATTTTAACAGTACTCTAAGTATTTTCAGAAATCCAAAAACAGCATTGCACACAATTGAAATTAATTAATTAATTATCTGCGTATTTTTGTCCATGTATATAATTTGAACCAAAGTTCAAATACAGGACCCAAGGCCATGAATCAAGTCCAATATGACTTGTACAGGTCTTGAATGTGTGAAAACACATTTGGGCCCAAAAATCCATGCTAGGCTTGGACACCAAATGGTTGCAGTAATTTAATTACACTAAAATACAAATTGGTAAAAAGTGCAAAATAAATATTAATATTTTAATAAGGCAAAATTATAAAAATATGATAAGTATATTTACATAGAAAAATAACTTACTCTAAGTATAGTGAAATACATATGTAAAATGGTAAACATATATAATAATATATATATACATAAATATATGGATATTTACATAATGGATATATATATGTTAAAATATTACATATATATATATATATATATATATATATATATATATATATATATATATATCTATATATATATATATATATATATATATATATATATATAAATAATGTATACATATACATATAATAGTATATATATATATATATATATATATATATATAATAATATATATATACACAAGAGAATATATACATATATATATATATGTACATATGTGTACACAATACATATATATATATATATTATATATATATAAAGTACTAAAAATGAAGTATATATATATATATATAAGAAAAAATAGCATATATATATACATAATATAATATATATAATAATAGATATATTTATATACAAATATATGTATACATATATATAATTATATATATATAACAAACAAAAAGAAAAAGAAAAAGGAAAAGAGATAACAACACACAGGGGGGGGGGGGTTCGAACCCTGCCCACAAAAGGGGGGGTTTTAATACTGCTGCGCTGGCCGGTGGGCCAGTTGGCCCGCTGTGTTAGGATTTGGAGTAGGTTAATTTTATTTAGGTTTTAAGTGATTAAATGATAAATAAAAAATATAATACAGTCCTGTGTCCTGACAGTTAGGGACACAGGTATTTACGTGTCTGGGTCGATTCGACACGTACGACACGAGTTTCACGTGTCCAGTTCCACACTCGTGCTCGCCAGGACACGACGAACAACATAGGTGGACACGAGCCTCACACGACACGGTTTGACACAAATACTCACGTGTCCGGTCGTCGAAGGGGGGTTTCGGGGGTCGTGGACGGCGGAGGAGACGTCGGGACGGCGGCGCTCCGGTGGCGCTGCCATCAGCTCGTCGGGGCACGTCTAATGGTGGCGGTTGTGGGCGGGTGGCGCTCGTCGGGGGGGGGGCTGGACGAGCGTTCGTCGGAGCTAGGGCTACGGCTAGGGTTTTTCGCCGGAGTTGGGGCTCTACGGTGGTCGGGGGTGTTCGTGGTGGGTTAGGGCTCGGTCTGGGTGTCGAAGGGGGGGTTTTATAAGGGGTTGGGGCAGTTCTAGGTCGGTCGGGGCAGCCGGAAATGGCGGGGGGTCAGTCGACGTCGAGTCGTCGGTCAGTCGGAGGCAGGGATGGGTAGGTTAGGGTTTTCAGTTTAGCCCCCTAGTTTTAGGAAATTGCAAACAGGCCCCTAACAGAGTATGAATGCAAATATAATTTGCATTCCACATATTAAAACAATTTAAATAATTACAAAACTGTATTAAAACAATTCTAATAATTGCAAATTGATATTAAAACATTTAAATAAATTACAAAATAATATTTTTAATATATAAAACTCATTTAAAAATTCTAGAAAAATTCCTAAAAATCTAAATAATTATTTTAAGGATAAATTGACACTAAAAATTAATTAACACTAATTAAAATGAAATTTGAAAAACAGGGGCTTACACAACCTTCTTAAATCTTTTCACAATAGCTCTCTTTTCTTGCATATTCACATCTTCTCCCTCTTCTCTAACTGGGGTTCCATTTGATGTTGATGTTTGCAACATGGTATGAAGATTGCGAATGGAGAGTCACTGACGAGTTTTTGAAATAGGGTTTGAAGATTTTGGAGAATAAAACCTAGATACGAAAAGGAGCAGCGTATGGAAGAAGGGGAAGAATAGAAATTTTTTGGTTTTGAAGAGTAGGTTTCGTGAGTGTTTTGAAAAAATTAGAAGGGAAATAAGGTCATGCCGCACCCTTTTATATATTTTTAGCTAATTCTGGGCATGCGATGAAATATTATTTTGCGGTAGATTTTTTCATAAAACTTTTGCAGTTTTTGGGCATTTTATAAATTTTCTCTTGTCAATAACTTGAGAAATTTTCTCGATACATGCTTAGGCAGAAATCACTTTAGCACGAAGAGAGGGTATATCCATAGGGTCAGAGGCATAAATCATTTTAGCACGAAAAGAGGGTATACCCATAGGATCAAAGGCACAAGTTAGGATATTTTAGGATTATATGGCAGTAAGATTATGAAACAAATGAACATTTTGATATCATTTTTATCCCATATTTTAAGAACATTATAAATCAACAAAACAAATGAACATAATACATTAGATAAGAGAAGAAAAAAAATTTATCGTCTTCCATATTCAATCATTTTAGTTTGGACTCCTTTCTGCTTAATTATATTATATTATTGCGTAACTTGGATAGTTTTTCATTGTGCTCTGAAGTTGCAATCCATTCAGCAGCTTTACATCTTTCCATTCCCGAATCAAACTGCATATATGTAACGTTCCAGTCCCGAAATACGTAGGACCAAGTAAGTAAACATGCCAGTTGTATACATACGAAGTACAGGGGCCTTGTATGTATACATAAGCTGTAAATTCAGTAAACCACAACTAACTAATCTCATCCATAAATAAAATCAAGCTTTTATAGAAATAAGTAAGAATTTGTCTGTTACATGTAGTTGGGCGGAGACAAATCAACTACCAACTAATAAAAAGAAAAAAGATACAAGACATACGAAAGAATTGGCGAAAGTAGAAAAAAAGGTCCAAGGCACGTCATCTTCGAAGAAATGGAGAAGACCGCGACCTCGGCTAGGATACCTGCTAAAGACATGAACACACACCTGGAGAATAACCAGGTCCTCAGAGTGACGTAGCAAGATACATGAAGAACATGCTAATATGAACTGTCAAAATAATAATAATATGCAAGACTCTCCTAGACACCAATATGCAAAAGGGAATGCTAACCATCTATTGTGCAATTTAGAGGACAACTTTCATGCGCATGGGCGGGATTTTAGGCTATAAGTACGCAACTGGCATCCAGTCATACGTATCCGGCCGTAACGTCCAAAACGTCAGAGGGTATCTGCAAATAAAATCTTGCCATAGTTCCTTTCGAAAACTATGGTTTACCTGTTTGGCTTCCCATACGCACTAGCGACTGTCCTCCACCAATATTTCCCACATTGACCAAGTCATGTCCATGACCCATCCAGTTTTGTAACTGCTTGAGTCTCTATACCTTAATCGTAGCAGTTACGATCTATCCGTCACACGACAATAGAGATGGCCGGTCCATAAGTCGTGTCCCAAGAAAACTGTCTTAAATCGTGTAGTGTGTGTGTCATGGCCAAGGAGATATAAGAATATCCCCCAACAAGAAGGTAGTCCGCTAAAACTAAGTTAACATGCATATAGTAAAGTAAAACGACTAATAGAGTCGCTTGCACCCAAGTATGGCTTGGATGCACAATTTATAACAAAGAAAACTAACAATATGAAACAAAGTAAATAATACGAAAAATAAATAATATGACAGTAAATTGGCAAGGTATACTTGCCTGGTGTGTCACCTGGTATGGTGCTATGATCATGTGGCATGGAGTATGACTGCGATGTTACAACTATGTATGACGGCCTCGGATGATGGCACGGGCTGTTCCATCGGGTCAAGAATGGTCAGATTAGTTAGGGACGACGTAATGAAGTACAAAATTGGAGAGGGAATATGAGTAATGGGCTTAGTCACGGACTGGAGGAAAATTGAAGGAATTTAGAAAAATAATATATATATATATATATATATATATATATATATATATATATATATATATATATATATATATATATATATATATATATATATATAATTTTTGAAGGTATTTATAATACTTGATAACTAGTTTTTATGAGTCAAAATAATTATAGAAAAATACTTACAATCAAGAAATTTTGTTTTTGGCTAAAAACTCCAAGTTTGTAAAAATATAATTTTTATGCAGGAAACCATATTTTATCGGTGAAAATATATGATAATAATAATAATAATAATAAAAATAATAATTATAACAACAACAGAATAAAAATAATAATAATACTAATAATAATAATAATAATAATAATAATATAACAGCAGTAGCTTACTGCTGCTCTGCCCTTTCCTTTTTAGAGGAGAGGAAGGAGAAAGAGAGAGTGGAAGAGAGCGAGGAAAACGAGGGAAAATGGGGAATCGCGGGAGAGAGGGGAGAAGGAGAGGCTCGGCGGAAGAGATGTGCGCGCGGCGGCGAGACCACGTCTCCTGTACGGTGGCTAGGGGCGCGGAGGAGGAACGGCGTCCGCGGGAGGGCCGTACGATGCACGGGGTTAGCCGTTACATGGAGGAGAGGGGTTTTTCGGTGGAGTCGTGGGCGATGGGGCTACGGCAAAGCCGGATGCGGCGACGGAGGCGCTACATCAACGGCGGAGGCATGGTAAGGTCGGATGCAATGGCGGAGGAATCGGGACGTGGAAGCTCGACTGAAGCGCGGCCGGGCGAGGGCGGCTAGGCGGACTTCGTCGGGGATGTGGAGGTAAGGGGATTTTTGGTTTTTTTTTCTTCTGTGTTGTGATGGTTTGGGTGTCACACGGTGGTCTGGTGGTGGCCTATGGTGATGGCGACACTGTTGGTGGTGGTGCCAAGTCGGGGTTTGCCTGTGGAAGGTGGATGGTAGTCGTAGTTGGTGGCGGGTAGTAGGCCGGAGTTGGCCGATGGTGTTGTAGGAGTTTGGCGAGGAGGGTGTATGGCTAACATTGTTGGGGGTGATGGCGGTCTGGGGGCTGTGGCCATGGTGCGGCGGGGTGGTGTTGATGGCTGGTGGTTTTATTTTCTTGTTTTCTATGGTGGTGGGTTGGGCGTGCCGCGGCGGTTGCCGCGGTGGCTATGGCGGTGACGGTGATGATGATGGTGTTGATTGGAACGACCGGCTATGCGGGGTCGACCTCGGAGACGGGTGGAGCTGGGTTCGTGGTAGTTGTGTTGCTGATGGAAGGAACGGGGCGTCGATGGTGATGGCAGCGGGGTGGCGGTGAGGCAGGAGGTTAGTTGTCGTGAAGTCGACGGCGAGATGGTGATGGGGGCGAAGGTGGTTGTCGGGGTCGTGCAGGGAATAGTCGACGACAAGATCGGAGACTAATGGTAGGGTTAGAAATTTGATGTATTGTGTCGGGGTGTGTCCGACACGAAAAATAATGTAATTGTAATAGATGGAATAAGAATTTGGATGGTCACAGACACGATGCATGCACACTTTTGGATGGAGGTAATTTGTGGAGTAAAGTTGTGGAGAAATTTGTGGAGAAAGGAGGGCAAGTACCTCTCCTTTTATAGGAGGTGGGAATCCCATTAGGATAAGGATTTGGCAGTATTTAAATCCCCATTAGATAATTACATAATTATTCAAATCGATTTAAAATAAATTTGTCGAATCCAAATCAATCTAGATAAAATTTATTTTTAATTTAAAGCTATTTAAAAATAAGGCCAATATAATCTTTTCTAATTTAAATTATCATAATTAATTAAATATTAAATTAAATAATTTCCAAAATAACTTTTTATAAATAATAAAAATATATTAATAAATAATTTTGAAATTCACAATAAACTTTAAATATTTGGAATACATTTTTATAAATAAACAAACAATTAGTTTTCAAAAAATATCAAAGTGGATAATGAAATAAATTTTATGTCACTCGCACACAAATAGCCTATTTTGACATAAAGCAATAGTTTTTTTTTTAAATTATCACTTATATTTGTATTATAAAATAAAATTGCCTTCTTTATAAATAAAAATAAAGGTTTGGCAATCTCGATGCGACACAATAAATAAAAATAAAATACATATTTTCTATACGAAGAATTCTTCTAATAAAATATTTGTATATATAAAATATATACTATCTCGCAATTTTGCACGCTACATGCAAATACGAAAAATGTGAACTTGTACGCGACGTACAATTACGAAGTACAAATACCAAAATAACAAATCAATTCAAAAATAAAATAAAATAAAAATTAAAAAAATTATACTAAAATTTAGGAGTTTTACATCCTATCCAACTTACAAGAATTTCGTCCTCGAAGTTAAGAATAATTGGGGGTTGAAAAGGTACATGGGTATATCGATAAAGCAACATAGTCGAATCTTTGAGCGAGGTAAGGAAACGACGTTCAACACAAGCATGCTTTAGAAAATCATGTTTTCGAAGATAAATCATGGATATGGAGAGTCGCTAGTTAAGGCAATAAAATCACGATAACACGAATTTGAGAATAGTAAGGAATAAAGAGAATAATTTAGGGCTTGGGAGATATGGGTCATAGGGAGGAAATGGGGTGCTAGTCATCTAGGTTGGGAGCACCAATAAAAGAATGATTGGAATCACCCAAGTGATTAGAAGGTCACAATAATAGGTTTAGGATCGAGGAAAAGACGAGTAGTTCAAAGCGAGGATATAGTCACCTTGGTTGGTCCATGGCTAACTATCTTGGGAATAGATGGTGGGACAACTAAAGGTGATACTTTGGGTCTATCTATCAAGTACGAGTCTTCATCTAAAATATGTGAAAGGCAAAAACCAATGTGAGTCCAAAGAAATTATTTTCGAATACCAATATGTGGTTCAAAGGCGAGTGAGTAATTCAAAAAGAATTGCCAAGGCTGTCGCGGATGGGACTCTAGAGGCCAAGTTTAACTATGTCTCCATCCACGTTGAACAATAGATAAAAGCGAACCAAAGACTAGGTTGATCAGACCATCATGCACCGGTTCTGAGTAGACAATATGTTAGTGGGGCCCCCCCAATAAAATATATGTCCTTGAACAAGCTTGATAAAAAGTAAGCTTACAAAATTAGGCTATTTAGCAGCATTAGTCACGATGGAAAAAAAAACATAGGCACGAGAGCGTAAGAGTGAAAGAAGGTAGAATTAGTTCAACTCCTTAAGAATCTAAGTCTTGTCATGTACTGATTGTCCCTATACATTCATCCTATTGTCTTTTGTCTAAGGCTTGGTTGGCTAGATGGGTTAGGGTCCTCTAAATTCTAAAACCTAAGTGAACTTGCTAATATAGGTCACAAGGACAAAGGGATTGCTAGGTCATAAGGCATTCAATCCAACTTACAAGAGTTAAACTTATGGAATTTTGGGACAATAGAAAACATTTCTATCTAGTAGGGATCACCTGTATAACTTCTAGCAAGCACGAAAGGAATGAATCAAGCAAGATACAATAGATGGGTCGAATGGTAGTTCAAATTAGGATCGAGAAAAGAGGTCAAATATGTGGATGAGATCCTAGACTCTAATCCTATACGCAGGCTTGTTTGGTACAGTAAAGTAACCAAACAATTTATCTTGACCTGCATGGGCCACCACAAAAACATGTAACGTCCCAGTCCCAAAATACGTAGGACCAAGTACGTAAACATGCCAGCTGTATACATACGAAGTACAGGGGCCTTGTATGTATACACAAGCTGTAAATGCAGTAAACCACAACTAACTAATCTCATCCACAAAATAAAATCAAGCTTTTATAGAAATAAGTAAGAATTTTTCTGTTTACATGTAGTTGGGCGGAGACAAATCCACTACCAACTAATAAAAAGAAAAGAGATACATGACATACGAAAGAATTGGCAAAAGTAGCAAGAAAGGTCCAAGGCACGTCATCTTCGAAGAAATGGAGAAGACCGCGACCACGGCTAGGATACCTGCGGAAGACATGAACACACACCTGGAGAATAACCAGGTCCTCAGAGGGACGTAGCAAGATACAAGAAGAACATGCTAATATGAACTGTCAAAATAATAATAATATATAAGACTCTCCTAGACACTAATATGCAAAAGGGAATGCTAACCATCTATTGTGCAATTTAGAGGACAACTTTCATGCACATGGGTGGGATTTTAGGCTATAAGTACGCAACTGGCATCCAGTCATACGTATCCGGCCGTAACGTCTAAAACGTCAGAGGGTATCTGCAAATAAAATCTCGCCATAGTTCCTTTCGAAAACTATGGTTTACTTGTTTGGCTTCCCATACGCACTAGCGATTGTCCTCCTCCAATATTTTCCACACTGACCAAGTCATGTCCATGACCCATCCAGTTTTGTAACTGCTCGAGTCTCTATACCTTAATTGTAGCAGTTACGATCTATCCATCGCACGACAATAGAGATGGCCAGTCCATAAATCGTGCCCCTAGCAAACTGTCTCAAACCTTGTAGTGTGTGTGTCATGGCCAAGGATATATAAGGATATCTCCAACAAAAAGGTAGTTCGCTAAAACTAAGTTAACATGCATATAGTAAAGTAAAACGACTAATAGAGTCGCTTGCACCCAAGTGTGGCTTGGACGCGCAATTTATAACAAAGGAAACTAACAATATGAAACAAAGTAAATAATACAGAAAATAAATAATATAACAGTAAATTAGCAAGGTATACTTGCCTGCTGTGTCGCCTGGTATGGTGCTATGATCGTGTAGCATGGAGTATGACTGCGATGTTACAACTATGCATGATGGCCTCGAATGATGGCATGGGTTGTTCCATCGGGTCAAGAATGGTCAGATTAGTTAGGAACGACGTAATGAAGTACAGAATTGGCGAGAGAATAGGAGTAATAGGCTTAGTCACGGACTGGAGGAAAATCGAAGGAATGTAGAAAAATAATATATATATAATTTTTGAAGGTATTTATAATACTTGATAACTAGTTTTTATGAGTCAAAATAATTATAGAAAAATACTTACAATCAAGAAATTTTGTTTTTGGCTAAAAACTCCAAGTTTGTAAAAATATAATTTCTATGCAGGAAACCATATTTTATCGGTAAAAATATATAAATAAAATGTTTGGAAAATATTAAAAAATTTATTTTAGGCAACTAAAATTTAGATAAAATATTACGGTAATATTTAGATCAAATATCATAAAAATAATAATATTATTAGGCTAAACTTAATTTGACACGGATGTAGGCAAAACTCATGATATACCTTTTTAGAAAAATATTTATATAATTATCATGGCAAATATCTTAGTAATCAGTTATTAGTAATAATAAAAAAGATTGTAATCATAAAAGAAAACATGATGATAAAATAAGACTTGTAATAATTTATACCTACTAATAATTTAATATCCAAAATATATGAAATATGCATACTGTTTGTAATAGTAATGATAAAACTAGTAATAATAATAATAGTAATGATAATAAAAATAATAATTATAACAACAACAGAATAAAAATAATAATAATAATAATAATACTAATAATAATAATGATGATGATGATAATAATAATAATAATAATAATAATAATAATAATAATATAACAGCAGTAGCTTACTGCTGCTCAGCCCTTTCCTTTTTATAGGAGAGGAAGGAGAAAGAGAGAGAGTAGGAAGAGAGCGAGGAAAACGAGGGGAAATGGAGAATCGAGGGAGAGAGGGAAGAAGGAGAGGCTCGGCGGAAGAGATGTGCGCGCGGCGGCGAGACCACGTCTCCTGCACGGCGGCTAGGGGCGCGTCGGAGGAACGGCATCCGCGGAGCGCCGTGCGATGCACGGGGTTAGCCGTTACATGAAGGAGAGGGGTTTTCCGGTAGATTCGTGGGCGATGGGGCTACGACGAAGCCGGATGCGATGACGGAGGCGCTGCATCGGCGGCGGAGACGCGGTAAGGTTGGATGCGGCGGCGGAGGAATCGGGGTGTGGAAGCTCGACTGAAGCGCGGCCGGGCGAGGGCGACTAGGCGGACTTCATCGGGGAGGTGGAGGTAAGGGGATTTTTGGTTTTTTTCTTCTGTGTCGTGATTGTTTGGGTGTCACGCGGTGGTCTGGTGGTGGCCTATGGTGATGGCGACACTGTTAGTGGTGGTGCCAAGTCGGAGGTTGCCTGTAGAAGGCGAATGGTAGTCGTAGTTGGTGGCGGTGGTAGGCCAGAGTTGGCCGATGGTGTTGCAGGAGTTTGGCGAGGAGGGTGCGTGGCTAACATTGTTGTTGACACAAAATCACACACAACCAAATATTGATAGAATTGACTACATGATACTTGTGATAATTCAATACGATACATGAAGACTACATCCAGTACAAGTCAGACGACAGCTCGGATTTGCAATACAAGTTATTTTGAGTCTGTATTTTTACAATTTTATTGAGTCTAGACTTATGTAAACTGAGCTGTGCTGAACATCTGAGACTTAGCCTATACCCATACCCAAAATCCAATAGCTCCACACATATCCAAAAAAGCCAATTGGACCCATGATCCATTCTGTGCTCTGGAGACAGAGTTCGGGCCGAACTCTGCCTCCTAAAAATCAGCACCCTAATTTTTAGGGTTGGCTGGTTGCAAGTTGTCCAACGGCCAAATTTTTGAAAATTCTAACCAGAATTCTGGCCGAATTCTGCCTACCTGATATCCTATAAATAGGCCATGAATTCTCTTATTTTCATTCATCCAATCTTCTCTTCTCTTCTCTCTAAAGCTCTATACAAGCCATACCCTTCTTCATCTACTAGCCACAAGCTCCCTAAGCCTCAAGTGCTCAGTACTTTTCAGTCAGGAGTTTGTGCAAGAGTTCAAGAAGTCGCTTTGAAAATTCTAAGCATCGCCACTGCGATCTTTGTAAGAAGTTGACGTGCTTTTCTGAAGAAAAGGCACGGGATGTAACTACTATTCACAAATAGTGGATTTAATCCTGATCTAGAGTTCTCAGGCCTGGACTAGTCCTCCACAAGGGAAACCAGGTTAAAAATCGGCTGTGTTTGCGTATGCTTTCTTGCTCCTTATTTATTTCCGTATTTACTCTGATTACTTTCAGCTTATGAAAGAGTTTAATTTTTAATTGGTTATTATCGTTATAAACTCTATTCACCCCCCTCTAGAGTTGCCATCTGTTCTTCAATTGGTATCAGAGCTCCGTTCTCTCAACAAGGACTAACATCCTAGAGCTGATCCATGGCAACCACACAATTCTTGATTTCCAATCACGGTGAAGGGCAGTCCACTCATAGGCCTCCCCTATTTGATGGAACTAACTACACCTATTGGAAAACAAGGATGAGCTTTTATCTCATGTCGCTAGACTTTGACCTGTGGACCATCGTCACCGATGGTTACAAAAATCCCGCCAGGATAGTTGTCAATGGTGATCTCGTTAAGAAACCATATGACAAATATTCTGACGAGGAGAAGAAACAGGCAAGTCTCGACGCGAGAGATATTAATGCTTTATTCTGTACTATAGACAGGAATGAGTTCAACAGGGTCTCAACATGCACCACCTCTCACGAAGTATGTAGACTTCTAGAAGTGACGCATGAAGGAACCACCCAAGTCAAGGAATCGAAGATAAGCCGTCTCACTCAAGAATATGAGGCTTTCAAGATGAAGCCAAATGAGACGATCACGCAAATGTTTACAAGATTCTTCGACATCATCAATCCCCTATCTTCGCTCGGCAAACAATATACAAATCACGAGAAGATTCACAAGCTACTTAGGAGGCTACCAAAGATTTGGAACCCTAAGGTGACAGCCATCATAGAAGGAAATGATCTCACAACTATATCCATGGAGACCTTGATGGGAAAGCTGATGACTCATGAGCTTGACCTCAAGGACTTCGAAGAGCCTGCTCCTAAGGCTAAGGAGATCGCCCTCAAAGCTCACCGACGTAGGACTGACTCCGAAGAGACGGATGACGACAACTCGGAAGGTGATGATCAAGCTCTGCTTGTCCGCAACTTCAAGAAATTCCTTCGCTTCAACCGAAGAAAGAAGGAACCACAAGAAGATGACGAAGAAGAGCCAACATGCTACGGTTGTAAGAAGACGGGACACGTCTGAAAAGACTGTCCATTCTTAAAGAAGAACAACCGCTATGAGAAACCATACAAGAAGGCTTCCTCAAAAAAATATGCCAACACAAGCATTCGGCATAAAAGCGAAGCTAGTGACTTCGAGGAAGAAAAGGACTCTCCTCAAGACGCTGCAAACGTATGCCTAATGGCAACGTCCGACAAGGTATCAAACGAAACTCTTGATGATTTCACTTTTGATGAACTTGGCGATGCTTTCACCGATTTACTTGATGATCACAAAAAGGTCATTGGTAAATATAAACATGCCAAGAAAAAGATCAAAATTCATGAAGTCAAAATTCAAAGACTTTCTTTACTGCTTGATAACATTAGAGACACTTCACCCACGAAAGTCACAAATGAGGTATCTAAGCTTAAAATAAGCCGACATGATGCCGAAGCACGCATTGAACAACAAACACAAGAAATCACAACACTTAACACGGAGCTTGCTGAAGAAAAGAGTAGACACAAGATTTCTATTACTAAGATATGTGGTTTGAATGCTAAGGTTACTGAACTGCAGGCTGTCTCTAAGAAATTAGAGACTAAATTGGGAAAACAGGTTGCTCAACCTCAAACCCAATCACATGAGACACACACAAAGCATGACACTACTCATACTAGTCAACCACTTCATCCACCTGCAGCACGTAATCATGCTTACATATACACACACTTTCATAAAGCACACAAACCACATGCACGTGGAAATAATTCTCATATGTCACAGAATCATCATGCTACACATAGATACAATCATCACTATGTTGCACAAAATCACCATCACTCTACATATAGACATCATCACCATGCTATTCCATATAGACATTATCACCATACTGCTCCTCATCACTCTACATATAGACATCATCACCATGCTAACTCTACATATCATCATGCTACTCCACATCACTCTACTCATAGACATCATCTGCATGCTCCTAATATAAATATGAATGCTATATGTACTTATTATGGATTACATGGACATATTTCACCATAATGTAGAATTAGAAGATTAGTAGATAGAAAGATATATGCATAGTTTTCGAAAACTAACTTTTCAGGACCCTCAAGAACTTGGGTACCAAAGGTCACATCTACTCTTGATTTAGGTGGACCTTCCCTCCTCAACTAAGAGTAAGTGGATTCTTGATAGTGGATGCTCGCAGCATATGACGGGAGACACAAATCTTTTTACATCACTATCGATGAAGAGAGAAGGATATGTATCCTTCGGTAGCAACCTAAAATGATATATTATAGGTAATAGTATTATTGTTCATCCTCCTTCTCCCGTAATAAAGGATGTCTGCCTAGTGACCGAGTTAAAGCATAACCTGCTCAGCATTAGTCATCTTGCTGACCATGGATATGACATTAACTTTGGACAAAACAAATACTTTATTTATGGTAGGTCAACAGGAGACATTGCTTTTGAAGGGGTAAGAGAGGATAATATTTATATTTTCTATCTGTCTAGAGATACTAACAATGCTGGTAGATGCCTATATGCTCATAAGGATGAAAGATTACTGTGGCACCAGCGTCTTGGTCATGCCAACATGGATACTATATCCAGGCTATCGACTAAAAAGCTAGTTAGAGGCTTGTCCGATATCACATTCAAAAAGGACACTGTATGTGCCGAATGTGAATTGAATAAGGCAACTAAGTTCTCATTTCATTCCATAAACTCTGTAAGTACTACTAGACCTTTGCAACTTCTTCATATAGATTTATTTGGCCCTAGTAGAGTAGCCAGTCTTGGTGGTAAACTCTATGCTTTTGTTATTGTTGATGAGTTTCTAGATTTACATGGGTTTTCTTTCTTACAAATAAAAGCGATGCTATTTCAGTTTTTAAGATTTTTGTTAAGAAAGTTCAAAACGAAAAAGGCTACATGATTACTCGAATCCGAAGTGATCATGGAGGCGAATTCGAAAATACTAATTTTGAAAAGTTTTGTGATTCTAATGGTTTTGATCATGAGTTTTCTTGTCCAAGAGCTCCTCAACAAAATGGTGTTGTGGAGCGAAAGAATAGGACTCTTGGCGATATGGCTAGACTCATGTTGAATAAGTTTTCACTTCCGAAATACTTTTGGGTTGAAGCTGTCAGTACAGCATGCCATATTTTAAATAGGGTGCTTATTCGTCCTATTATAAAGAAAACACCCTATGAGTTTTGGTTTGGAAGAACCCCAAATGTTTTTTATTTTAGAGCTTTTGGTTGTAGATATTTTATCCTTAACACCAAAGACAACTTAGGCAAATTTGATGCCAAAGCTGACGATGGTATTTTCCTTGGCTATGCTGCCAAGAGTAAGGGATATAGAGTGTTTAACAAACGCTCATTAATTGTGGAAGAGTCTACCAATGTGACTTTTGATGAAGATAACAGTGCAGCAGCTATTCTTGATGATGATGTTGAGCCATCAACTTCTACTCTAATGAATACCACCACGGAAACCTATTCTCTGGAGGGCTTGCCAAAGAAATTCTCTTTCAAGCCGTCACATCCAGAAAATTTGGTAATAGGTGAGGTTTCATGTGGAGTAACTACTAGATCATCATTAAGAGACTCTATTGCTAGTACTGCCTTCATTTCACAAATTAAGCCGAAAAACATTTTAGAAGCTTTTAATGATGAATTTTGGATTTCTGTTATGCAAGAAGAACTCAACCAATTCGAGAGGAGCCAAGTATGGGAACTCGTTCCTAGACCGGCAAATCACTCGATTATTGGTACTAAATGGGTTTTTTAGAAACAAAGTAAATGAAGATGGTTCATTTACACGCAACAAAGCTCGTCTAGTAGCCCAAGGATACAACCAAGAGGAAGGTATCGACTACGATAAGACGTATGCTCCTGTTGCGAGATTGGAATCCATTCGGATGCTTTGTGTATTTGCAAATTTTCAAAATTTCAAATGGATGTTAAAAGTGCTTTCTTGAATGGATTTATTAAGGAGGAAGTTTATGTAAAACAACCCCCTAGTTTTGAAAATCATAAATTTCCCGACCATGTTTTCAAGTTAAAGAAAGCGTTATATGGCCTCAAACAAGCCCCTAGAGCTTGGTATGAATGGCTAAGCAATTTTTTGCTTGAGAAATATTTTTCAAAAGGGAAAATTGACACCACACTTTTTATAAAATCTTTCAAAGACACTATTCTCTTAGTGCAAATATACGTAGATGATATTATATTTGGTTCTACTGATGAAACCCTCTGTCAAGATTTTGCCAAGTGTATGCAGATCGAGTTTGAAATGAGCATGATGGGGGAGCTCAACTACTTTCTTGGACTGCAAGTCAAACAAATGTCAAATAGAACTTTCATCTGTCAGTCAAAGTATACAAAGGACATGCTGAAGAAATTTGACCTTGACAACGTCAAAGCAATCAGCACTCCAACGGCTACTATAACTAAACTAGAACCAGATGAAAGCGGCAAACCCGTGGATCAACGTAAGTATCGAGGTATGATAGGCAGTCTACTCTATTTAACTGCTAGTCGCCCTGATATTATGTTTAGCGTTTGCCTATGTGCTAGATATCAAGCAAATCCTAAGGAATCACACATGACTGCTATTAAGCGTATCTTTCGATACCTTAAGGGTACGATTACAGTGGTCCTATGGTATCCTAAGTCAACATCATTTGACCTCATTGGTTACTCTGATGCTGATTTCGCCGGATGCAAGGTCGACCGTAAAAGTACGAGCGGTACGTGTCATTTATTAGGAAAGGCTTTAGTCTCTTGGTTTAGCAAGAAGCAAAATTCTGTCGTACTATCCACAACAGAAGCTGAATACATCGCAGCTGGGCATTGTTGTGCACAAATTCTGTGGATAGAGCAAACCCTTGAAGACTACAACTTATCTTTTATGCACATTCCAATCTTTTGTGACAATACTAGTGCTATAAATCTCACTAAGAACCCCATATGTCACTCACGCACGAAACACATAGAAATACGTCACCACTTTTTGCGTGATCATCAGCAAAATGGCACTATTAATTTAGAATTTATTGACACTGATCATCAGCTAGCAGATTTCTTTACAAAACCATTATCCGAAGAGCGCTTCAATTTTCTCTGTCGTGAACTTAGAATTTTGGACAAAGCTGTTATTAATTAAAATAAACCTGCATAAATATCGAGTATGTCTTGATTCTTTTATGATAAAATTGCTATAGGTACAAGCCGAAAGGGTCCTTCTGACAACAAGGCGTAAAAGCCTAAGCGATACGGTGCACTAGTCCTCAGGACTACCGCTAGCCGGGATCCGGCCCCTGCAGCTAACCCATGGCAGCTTCAAAATATTGAATTATGGCATAATTCCTTGTTTATTACATGGTTTATTTTTTTATCACATGCTGAAATGCAGATTTTCTAACTTCACTTTGCTTCGAAATCAACTTTCTAGAATTTTTCCACTGGGATTTTTTTTTGTATATGTAATTTTCCTTTGGTCTCTCTCACTTAATTTTTTTTAGTACAGCCTGACTTCTGTTCTGTTTCCAGAATCCGGAATTTGGGCCGAACTCTGCCTTATATAGAGTTCGAGCCGAATTCGGCCTGGCTGTTCCAGAACCGGGAGCAGCCTCAGCCGCTGATTGAAAGTTGATCTAATGGTTCATATTTGTTCCGACCATTGGAACCCTTACACATATATTCGGGTTCTCCTCTTCCTTTTCCTCCATTGCCACCCTCTCCACTTCTCCAAACATATTTTCTCCAAATCCTAACCTTAGTTCTTCCTCCCTAGAGCATATCTATTCTCAAAACTCAAGGAGAAGGCTTCCCTAACCTTTCTCCTTCATTGCTCTTCATTATTGAGGTATATTTTACCACTTCTCTCCATTTCAATTTTCTCTATTGTCTTTATTATTTTATGGCACCACGATTGTTCAATCGAGGGAAGAGACTTCGAACCGAGGGAGCGTCCCCTTCGAATGCTCCTCCTCGTGTTGAACCGCCCGTTGAACAACAACCACCTATCCACCCGTTGTTCAACCCACCTCGTCCACTTGACCCAAACACATTTGACGACCGGATATTTGTATTACTTGACGCGTCAAATGAATGGTTTAGTGATTTTCGGACACATCCGGTGTTTGCGGGTCATCCTATCAATTTTACTATTTTCTCTCAATATGATTCACTTTTTCATGATCTTTGCCTTGACGAACTTGTCACAACCAACTCGGTCATATATCGTAATGTTATTCAAATGTTCTACTGCAACCTAACTCATGATGATACACATATTTACTCACGGGTTGCGGGCATTGACATCTCGTTTGATGATTTCGATTTGGCCGAACACCTTGAACTCCAAGAGCCAAACTCATGGGAAAAGCTTGTTGAAGCTCGATCGTTTTAATTTTTCGATGGGTCTTCACTTGAAAGCTTCAAGGACGACTTGTGTACCCCTAACACACGTCCTCGCAAGCTTTTGATCAAATATCTCAATCCCTATTTTTATGAATTTCATCGGATTATCTTTAACATTATTTTGCCCAAAGCGGGATCCACCGATGAAGTCACCTACTTTGAAATCTCGGCCTTATATCACCTCCACTTTCATGTACCATTTAATCTTCCACGTACCATGATGGACTGGATGATTAATTCTAGGAAGAAACCAAGATCCTTGGTTTATGCTTTGTATCTTCCTATGGTCTTTCGTGCTTTTCGCATACCTCTTGATGAGTGCCAGTTCTTACCTGCCCCTGCCTTCCTCTCTAAGGTACGGAGACTTCAAGCAGCAGTTGGCTCACCTGTTGTGTCCGAGCACTCTGACGATGAGCCCGATGCCCCTCCTCTGGGACAGGATCCTCCTCCTCCTCCTGCTACTCTCGAGTCCCTCCAGACTATGCTCCGCGATTGTTTCACCTTGGAGGATGATCGCTGGACTCAGCTTGACTACCGGACTACCTTGCAGATGAGTGCCATTAGCAACTCACTGTACGATATTCGGTACGCCATGTCTCGCCATCCTTCTATGCCTATTCCTATAGAGCGGGACCCTGGTCGTGAAGGGTATCGTATCGATGACCCTTGGGTTATTCGCTACTTGGATCCGGATGCGGCCTTCGTGGACCCTCGTCGTTCCTTCACTGATCCATCCGACGATGCTGGGCCTTCACGAGCTCGATGATGGATATGGACTTCTACTTGCTGCTGCTACTGAGGATCGTAGTTTATGCATTTTGGACTTTAGTTGATTTTTATGCACTTTGGTTGTATTAGACTTATTATTATGTGTGACTTTTGAGACATTCAGTAGTTTTATCAGTATCTATGCAGTTTCATCTATTATCTTTTGGTGTGCTTGCCAGTTCTTATTTGTTTATGGTTAATTGCTAAATGCCAAAAGGGGAAGAAATTTTGGTATATTCTATATTCTTTTGTATCTGTATTTGTGCTTTGGGGAAAATATTTTTTTTCAGGCCAACAGGATTCAAAGCAATATTTACGGGGGAGCTATTGTTAGCTCGGCACTGATTACAGGGGAGCTATGGCATTTCTCTTAAATGTGTCCAGGTATGAATATTGAATATACAACTATCATTTTGTCAATTATCAATATAGGGGAGATTGTTGACACAAAATCACAGTCAACCAAATATTGATAGAATTGACTACATGATACTTGTGATAATTCAATACGACACATGAAGACTACATCCAGTACAAGTCAGACGATAGCTCGGATTTGCAATGCAAGTTATTTTGAGTCTGTATTTTTACAATTTTATTGAGTCTAAACTTATGTAAACTGAGCTGTGCTGAGCATCTGAGACTTAGCCTATACCCATACCCAAAATCTAATAGCTCCACACATATCCAAATAAGCCAATTGGACCCATGACCCATTCTGTGCTCTGGAGACAGAGTTCGGGCCGAACTCTGCCTCCTAAAAATCAGCACCCTAATTTTTAGGGTTGGCTGGTTGCAAGTTGTCCAACGGCCAAATTTTTAAAAATTCCAACCAGAATTCTGGCCGAATTCTGCCTACCTGATATCCTATAAATAGGCCATGAATTCTCTCATTTTCATTCATCCAATCTTCTCTTCTCTTCTCTCTAAAGCTCTATACAAGCCATACCCTTCTTCATCTACTAGTCACAAGCTCCCTAAGCCTCAAGTGCTCAGTACTTTTCAGTCAGGAGTTTGTGCAAGAGTTCAAGAAGTCGCTTGAAAAATTCCAAGCATCGCCACTGTGATCTTTGTAAGAAGTTGACGTGCTCTTCTGAAGAAAAGGCACGGGGTGTAACTACTATTTCACAAATATTGGATTTAATCCTGAGCTAGAGTTCTCAGGCCTGGACTAGTCCTCCACGAGGGAAACCAGGTTAAAAATCGGCTGTGTTTGCGTATGCTTTCTTGCTCTTTATTTATTTTCGTATTTACTCTGATTACTTTCAGCTTGTGAAAGAGTTTAATTTTTAATTGGTTATTATCGTTATAAACTCTATTCACCCCCCTCTAGAGTTGCCATCTGTTCTTCAATTGTCGGGGGTAATGGTGGTCTGGGGGCTGTGGCCGTGGTGCGGCGGGTGGTGTTGATGGCTGGTGGTTTTGTTTTCTTATTTTCTGTGGTGGTGGGTTGGGCGTGCCGCAGTAGCTATGGCGGTGACAGTGATGATGATGGTGTTGATTGGAACGACGGCTATGCGGGGTCGACCTCGGAGACGGGTGGAGCTGGGTTTGTGGTGGTTGTGTTGCTGATAGAAGGAACGGGGCATCGATGGTGATGGCAGCGGGGTGGCGGTAAGGCAGGAGGCTAGTTTTCATGAAGTCGACGGCGAGATGGTGATGGGGGCGAAGGTGGTTGTCGGGGTGGTGCAGGGAATAGTCGGCGACAAGATCAGAGACTAATGGTAGGGTTAGGAATTTGATGTATCGTATCGGGGTATGTCCGACACGAAAAATAATGTAATTGTAATAGATGGAATAAGAATTTAGATGGGCACAGATACGATGCACGCACACTTTTGGATAGAGGATATTTGTGGAGTAAAGTTGTGGAGAAATTTGTGGAGAAAAGAGGGCAAGTGCCTCTCCTTTTATAGGAGGTGGGAATCCCATTAGGATAAGGATTTGGAAGTATTTAAATCCCCATTAGATAATTACATAATTATTCAAATCGATTTAAAATAAATTTGTCGATTCCAAATCAATCTAGATAAAACTTATTTTTAATTTAAAGCTATTTTAAAATAAGGCCAATATAATCTTTTCAAATTTAAATCATCATAATTAATTAAATATTAAATTAAACAATTTCCAAAATAACTTTTATAAATAATAAAAATATATTAATAAATAATTTTGAAATTCACAATAAACTTTAAATATTTGGAATACATTTTTATAAATAAACAAACAATTAGTTTTCAAAAAATATCAAAGTGGATAATGAAATAAATTTTATGTCACTCGCACACAAGTAGCCTATTTTGACATAAATTTTATGTCACTCGCACACAAATAAATTCTATACGAAGAATTCTTTTAATAAAATATTTATATATATAAAAATATATACTATCTCGCAATTTCGCACGCTACGTGCAAATACGAAAAATGTGAACTTGTACGCGACGTACAATTACGAAGTACAAATACCAAAATAACAAATCAATTCCAAAATAAAATGAAATAAAAATTAAAAAAATTATAGTAAATTTAGGGGTTTTACAATATAACAAACATTACATCAAAAATATTGCTCTAAAAAGTGTAAGTTTTTGACGACATATTTTCAGACTTACATTGAGAGAACGGGAGTTTAGACTACATCCGTCTTTCATGAATACAATTACAAAGATCCCACAATCAAATGTATTGCCTTGGCGGGGAACATAAGGACGACGTTTTATGGCAAAAGTAGAAAAGTTGAACCTAGGATCTCTCAACTTCAAAATCTCTTCTTCGAAAAAGAGATCCAAATTTGAAAGCTACAATTACCATAATACAATATGTATTAGTATACCATGGATCTTGTACGCAATTCATAAAAATTGATGAATATGAGCTTACTATTTCTTTTATGACTGATTTGTATTGAATCGGCTCATCTGTAGATGCAAGTGTGTCCTAAATTTCAACAGTCATTGTTTTAACCATAACTCTTTCAAGAGTATAGTGGTCAGACAAAAGAATGGGTATGTATATCTGAATCAAGATTAATTAGGTAAAACAAATTAGTAAATTTTCAGAAAATTAGGATTAATATTTAAACAGAAATACATTAATACCTCGTTACAAATGCTTAAAGATCCCATATAATCCTGAAAATATTTGTACTTCCTCCATATTTCATGAAATTGTTTATCAGATTGAGGTACCCTTGCTCTCTACATATCAATTAATACATTACGAAGGACAAACAAACGAGAAAATTGCTAATGCATAATCATTAAAGAATAAAATGCTCACTCACCATTAACCTTATTGGTATATACCATACATTAGCTTTATTAAAAGTTCTTTTCCGTTTCTCCGCAGTGAGAAGAGCAGAGACAAGGGTTACAATCTGAGTATCTCATTAAAAATATCAGCGATGGAATGGAAGTAAACATAGATGACATCTTAGAAGAAATATACTATCTATACATACCCCATCTTTAATTCTCATTTCTGGAGCTAAGGACTTTATCTCAGCCCGAGATACATAGATTTTGTTGCAAGATGATATTATTTTACTAAGAAAAGAAACGAATAGATTTGGAAAAAAAACTGTTGGAATTAAATGAAAACTTATATCACTTACTTGTCAGGTCTATCATCCGCAAAAATATAGTCGTAAAAACTCGATGAAATACTAGTACACTGGCTAGGCTTTGGGATTGAAGTTTTTGTTAAACTTTTCAAAGGTGTGACCGGTTCTAAATTTCCTCGCATTCTTTTCGAAGAACTGCTAAAGTCTGTTTCTTCTAGAGTATACATTTCGAGAATTCGGTCCATTGCTTTATCATGTTTCTTTAGCCGCACGTCCTCCTTATCGGAATATTCAACGAAAACCTCCTCCACATTATTAATTACTCCAGATGAAGATGCCTTCTTCAAAGCTGAAGATTCTTCCATCTTTTCCAAGCGCCAAGATATATTCATTTGTTCAATTTTGGTTGAACCAAGCTTAAAATTGATCGAAACAAGTTGATCTGAAATCTTAGACAGTTGTTCTTCAAACTTGCGCATCATATACGGAATGAAGGTTTCATTTGGAGCTGGCATCCAATCTTCTACGTCTTCTACATGTTCCATACGAGTAGACATCTTTCTCCAGTAATATAAAATGAAATAAGAAAACTATTGTATGCATTTCAGAATAAATAATAGTTGAAACAAGAAAATTATTGTATATATAGCAAGAGAAAAGTACAAAAAGTGAGGAAGATGGAAAGACAAATAAATTTCGAGACTAGCAAAGAATCTATCAGCCATTTGAAGGGTTATCATGAAAGGTTATCATGATTAACAATTTGAGAAACTCTATAAGAGGTTTAATTCCGCTGGTACTCCTCGTTGTTCGAGGAAGGCTCGACGAAGTCCGCTGCGAACTGAAACTTCTTCTTCTTTCCTTCTTCATCTCCGTTTCTCTTTTCACCACCACCACCATGGCCTCTAGCTTTATAACCAAAATATTAAATTGTTAGATGAAACAAAAAAAATAATTACGAAAAGATTACTAAATCAAAATCAAATAGAACACATATTTATAGAAAATATGAGACTAAAGATAAAAATGTTACAGAAGCAACACCACAATTTTACAACATATAAGCAGACTCTGCTAAGAAATAACTAAAATTTGGGATTGTGTCATCCTTAGATTTAATTTACACAAAGAAGATATTTGAGAGAACGAGCTTTTATCGGCTTCCTACCCCTCTTCTTCCTTTGAATTCTTCCCCTACTAATATCCACATTGGCTACATGATCTTCGTCCATGTCATCGTCGGTGTCATCATCTAGATCGCCAGCAGCTATCGGAGCATCGGTGGTGTCATCGTCTACATCGCGTACAGACCTGGACACACTGTGTCCTTCCTTTCCGGCCGACACACAATTATTGTTATATATACGTAGTTGCACAAAATATTAAATTACATGGACGAAAGAGAAAGTAAATATGAGTTAATTTAGAGTGTTCATTGAAAAAATTGCATTGAAGAATGACCTGCTATAGCAAGTTAACAAGAGGTCAAAAGTCAAAAATAGTATTAAATGATGTCTCCTGCATTATTTAATCTGAACCATTGGATGAACATCCAATGATTCAGATTTGGGATACCAAAAGGGTAGATGTATTATAGAATTTTCTATATATATATATATATATATATATATATATATATATATATATATATATAAAAGATGCATGCCGATTCAGAGCCACCGGATCTAGGGTTTCCCCCTTCTTTCCTCCCCGAGGAAGAAGGCGGAGAAGCCAGCCACGAAGCCGCGGCTAGAGAAGATGGAGAAAGAAGCGCTCAAGAGAGAAGGGGTATGGACGGAGGGTGGACAACAGTGGACATGAGGGGTCGACAAAAGCCAACATGGAAAAATGATCGATTGCAACGTGAGGGTGGGCAGAGCTCCAGAGGATGGTCGCAGAGGCCCCGTTATGGGCAGCGTGGTCCGATTTATCAAGAACCGCTTAACCCACATAGAATTAGTACCAGAGATCTCATGGGTCCCGAGAGGAGGATGTATGGAGGCGCAACAGGGGAACTAATGCTCTGGCACATCCTCATACAAAGAGAACAAGCCTTCCTCAATGGAGAGGGGCTGAGAGGCCGTAGGGGTGATTGGTGTCCGACGACCAAATCCGTGGGAGAGTTACGACTAGCAGAGATGGACTATCCCCGCCCGTATCTTGGGCTGAGTTATGTAAACCTACAAAGAATCAGGAAGAGACGGACCTGCAATACATTGAACCGAGTATTATCAACGGCATGAAGGTAGTCGAGACTACAGACGATGACCTACAAGAGACTCGGGAATATTGGAATAACACCCTCGTTCTATATGTTATGGGGAACCGCCCTTTCTACGGGCAATTACGGGCTTATGCGCTTCGCGAGTGGCGACCTAAAGGAGATTTGGAATTATTCTCGAGAGAGAACGGTTTCTATTTTGCTAAATTTGTATTAGAAGAGGACCTGGAGCGAGTCCTAGAGGGTGGTCCATGGACCTTTGATGGCCGACTGGTGGTTCTGAAAAGATGGAGGCCGGAGTCGAACTTCGAGAAAGATAGACTCACATCAGTCCCTATTTGGATCCGGCTCCCATGGCTCTTGCCACAATTATGGAGTATTCCTTCCATTATGAAAATAGCGAGCATGGTCGGGACGTCTATTATAACGAATATCCTTACGACACGCCGTCAATGGCTCTTCTTTGCACGTGTTTTTGTGGAGATAACGGTGAATGATGTATTCCCAAGGAAAGTGGACATTGTTCTCCCCAACGACAATTGGATTGAGCAAGACATCGGCTATGAATGGGTTCCCCCTTCATGTGATAACTACAAGTGCTTTGGGCACACCAAGGTACAATGCAAGGAACCAGCGTCGGGCAGCAAGGAGGAAGTAGAACAACAGGGAGGACAGGACCCAGAAGTAGAACAACATGAGGAGGAACAGCATGGAGAGAAGAACATGGATATTCCAGATGAGCTCCTGGAGATCAATCCTCATGGCAACAAGGAGCCAACAGAGGAGCATATGGCTGATAGCCTGGAGAGAGCACCATCCATCCTAGGAAAGCAGAGTGGACCAGAAGATAGGGCTTCGGATCCGGATATGTCAACGGTATTGGTCATTTTTTGAAGAAGCAGGGAGAGAACGATGTGGCGTTCAAAGTCCCCATCTAAGCTCCCAAGTAACCGGTAGTAAAGATAGAGACACACTCCAGGGACAGGGAATAGTTAGCCAAGATAGGGCGGCTAAGAAGGTGGCACCATCGGCTCCCTCGCTCGCTCCACCGTCTGTTCGGATGAGCTGGGCATCGTCTAAGGAAGGTATCCCCCAAGGGAACAAGGAGTTGACTAAGGAGAACCCTGCATGGCGACGTCGTGTGGAAGAGATAACTGGGAATGGTAGTTCCACATCTAACCATCCCTCAATCAGATTGAGTAGCGTAGCCTCCTAGTCCCAGGGGGTTTCGCGTACAATCAGGGGACACCCACAATAGATAACCCATGTCTATCATAACATGGAATGTGAGGGGGGCTAATTCGGTGGGACGGTGGCGAGATATTCTCAATGTGGTGCGTAGTAACAAAAGTTCGATTGTCTCTATCCTAGAAAACAAAGTTAAGAAGGAAGATAGAATCCGCGAAATGACTCTGGCGCATTGGGACAGTGTACATAACATGGAGGAATGCGGGGTGGCGCGTATATGGACTCTATGGGATACACAACACTGGGATTGTTAGGTAAAATTCAAATCTGATCAACTTTTACTTTTGTTTTTACTAACAAAGGTGGACTGGAAGTGGCTCTGGGAGTGGTTTATGGCCAGAACGATCGAGCACGGAGATTTCAGCTCTGGAAGGATATCATTAAATTCTTGGCTGAAATAGCAGACAAATTCCCGCTAGTTTTCTGTGGGGATTTCAATGCTATACAGTCGGATAGTGAGAAGATGGGAGGTCGCCAAGTTCCTGCTCCAATTTTGGCTGACTTCAAAGACTGCCTCCTCAGTTCGGGACTTATATGTATGGAGCGCACGAGATCAATCTGAACATGGAGTAATAGTTCCTCTACGAATAGAGTTGTACGCTAATTGGATCGAGCTCTGTGCAATACCAGGTGGCTCGATATGTTCCCGCTCGTTTGAGCGAAGGGGCTCCAATGTGGAACCTCCGATCACACTCCTATCCTGATCCGAATTACAGCAGAAGAACCTAAGAAGAGGAGGTCGTTCCGCTTCAACAACGCATAGCCGCTGATAGAGGGGTATAAGGAAGTTATTGAAGCTGCTTTCTCGGTCGCTTACGAGGGGAATCTACAGTTTAAGCTGGTTCAGCAGCTTAGGAATACCAAAGGGGCGTTGAAACTTTGGAATCGAACCAGACCGCAGCACTCCCTAGCCAAGGCAAAGGCTGAGCTCCTTTCAATCCAAACTCAGGTGCAAGCGGATCCGATGAATGCCGCGTTGGTAGAGCCGGAGCTGCGACTGTAGGGGAACGTTAGGAGGCTCTGATTTCAAGAGGCTGTTCATCTCCAACAGCGAGCCAAATATGACTGGCTCAGAGAGGGGGATCGTTGCTCCAAATTTTTTCACGCAACGGTACGTGCTCGTCAACACAGAAATAATCTACCGGCATTTCTAGATAGGAATGGCAATCTTACCTCGGATGATCGGGCTATGGCGGAGGAGGCTATTGAGTTTTACAGATCTGTCTATAACCAAAATGAGTATATGGTTACATTTCCTGATACCATATGCAAACGCATTGTGTATGAGAAAGGCAATAAGATACTGCAGCAGAAAGTGTCCATAGAGGAAGTAGAACAGATAATAAGAGAAGAAGACCCAAATAAGTCTCCTGGCCCAGACAGATTCAACGCTGCATTCTACAAACAATACTGGGGACAATTAAAGCATCAGGTATTACACATGGTTCGGGATTTCTTTAAGACATGCAGACTTCTGAAAGAAATGAATCATAACTTTTTGGTTCTTATTCCCAAAAAAGAGGGGGCTCAGGCGCTTGCAGATTTTCGACCGATCGCTTGTTGTAATCTACTTTACAAAATCATTACACACTTAATATGCTCCAGAATGCAGGAGATTATGAAGGGATTGATTTCTGATAATCAATCTGCATTCATAAAGGGCCGAGTGATCACTGAGAATTGCCTCTTATCCCATGAACTTGTTCGTGAGTTCAATAAAGCTGGGGGAAAGAAATGCTGCATCAAGCTTGACATTCGAAAGGCTTAAGATATGGTGAATGGAGACTTTGTTTGTCACATGATGCTTAGTATGGGCTTCGATACCTGGTGGGTGGATCGCGTCAGAGAGTGTATTACCACTCCTACATTCTCGTTGTTGACCAGAGGGCAACCCTGTGGTTATTTTGGGAGCAACAGAGGTTTGCGTCAAGAAGATCCTTTGTCCCGGTATCTCTTCACTATAGTCATGGAGTATTATACTTGCATGATGGACGTTGCCACAATCCAGAAACGTATCACCCCTCTATATCGTATGGTGGAGCCAACTATATCACACTTGGTTTACGCCGATGATCTTCTGGTATTTGTCGAGCCGTCGGAGAACACTATGCAAGCTCTTATTGAAGTACTGGAGGAATTCGCTGCTTTATCAGGTCTATCACTGAACAAGGATAAGAGCCATATCTATTTTAGCAAGGATTGTCCAGAAAAGGATAGGTGGTCGACTCTACTTCAGGTCGAGGTTGGCCAGCTCCCAGTTAAGTATCTTGGTCTACCTCTTTCAATCAACTATGCTCGTGATGCGGATTGCCAGGGGTTAATACAACATATTCAGGCGAGACTTGAAGGATGGCAGGCACAATTACTGTCATTTGGAGGAAGACTGGAACTTATTCGATCTGTTATTGTTGCCATAACAAGTTACTGGCTCCAGGCGCTCTACATACCCGAGAAGATAATTATTAGCATAGAGAAGATGTGCGCAAAGTTTGTCTGGAGGGGAAGAATACACGCTATAGCTTGGGAGGAGCTGTGCCAGTCAAAGGACTAGCGAGGAATTGGCCTTCATTCACTAAAGGTACTCCGCGAAGTAGCTCTTCTCAAAACGGCTTGGCGGTTCCTAACAAGTGATTCCATGTGGGCTAGATGGATGTCGAACAGATACTGTAGATCCAAGAATTTCTGGACTCAAGAGGTGAATAACAATTTCTCCGTCACGTTCAAGAACATCCTTCGCATCCGCCCCAAACTTACAGAGAAAATCAGTAGAATTATATGTGATGGCCGAACACTAACCTTTGGATGGACCCGTGGCTCGTCCACAAGAGCTTTGTGTATAGATCGGGGTGGCTGGTGTATGAAATATGTGGGAGGGACGAACCCCTGGCCGTGCTACTGTACAATGGCCGCTGGCTAGTAGACGTTCGCCAGGTTGGGAGCTGGCACGCGGATGAGATCAGGAATGTAATGATTCACCCGGAGGAGCTCACTGATAGATGGAGCTGGGATGGGTCGGCTTCGGGGGAGTTTGAGATGATGAAGTGTTATGAGTTGAGCCGTACTCAACATCCGAGAGTTTATTAGGCGGACATCATATGGTTCAAAAAAGGAGCGGTTAAAATGCACTTGTGTGCTTATAAGGCTATGAAGGATAGACTTCTTACGAAGGAAAGATTGCGTCGCTTCGGCATCACAATTAAAAGTCCCGACTGCGTATTCTGTACAGGGGAAATAGAGACCCGTGACCATATTTTCTTTAATTGTCACACTACCTTATATACGGCAAAAAAGTACGGAGTCGATTGGCATTCCAGGCGCACACAGGGACGGGTTCACAGCGATAGTGGAGGGAGTTCTGGTTATGAAACAATATGATCTGGATAGATATAATAAGGCTCGGCTGCGCTTATTATCAGCTGTATGGCATGTATGGCGATAGCGAAACAAGTGTATATTTGAAGGACCAGTCTCCTCTACACAAGCTATCCTTAGAAATGTAGATACAGACGTACAATTAATAGAGGTTTAAGGAGCTCTGTAGGATTATGCACTGAGCTCTACTTGTGTATCGTGAGTTGTATTATTCTTTTTCTCTCTTATTAATAAAAGTACACTTTCTTCAATATATATATATATATATATATATATATATATATATATATATATATATATGGCAAATGACCTATAGTCTAGTGGTTAAGAGAGATGCATGTGGCCCAAGTGGTCAGGAGATCGATTCCTGGTGGGAGCGTTCGCCACAATTATAAGGAATCGATCTCCTGACCACTTGGGCCACATGCATCTCTCTTAACCACTAGACTAGAGGTCATTTGCTATATATATATATACACACACACACACACACACACACGCTATGATATGGTCATTGCATGTTGGATCTAGAAAAGCTCCCCCTTATCCTATTTCTTCATTCCATTCTCTGTTTGGTCTCTAGAAAAAAAATGCAGACAATTACCTGCAAAGGTGAGGAAGTTACTCATCACTGAGAAGTACCAACCACCCCCCCCTCTCTCTCTCTCCATATATATATATATATACATATATATATATATATATATATATATATATATATATATATATATTTCTCTCCTACATTTGGTCCGTACTCTATCTTATGTTTTATGTAGGAGCTGTATGGTGGGGGGGGGGGGGGGGGGGGGGAGGCGCCAACGGTGGAGGAGATCGAGGTGGAGCCTCCACGGACGTCAGAGATTCAAATCAGGATCCTCATGGCGAGCTTGTGCCACACCGATGTCGTGCTTCGGGACGGCTTTCCTTTTGTGAGTAGTTTCACTCTTTTCGGCTGGGTAGATGGCGATTCTAGGATCGAGTCTAAAAAAAAAGCAAAAAAAGAAAAAAAGTAAAAAGTAAAAAGTAAAAAAATCAGTCCTGACCAAGAAGGAATTATAGCAACAAATGTTCTTCTTGAAATAACTTAGTTGGAGTAATTTAATTACACTTACCGGTTGCAATATTTGATGCAGCCACTTTTTCCAAGAATTTTGGGTCATGAAGGAGTTGGGTAATCTCTCTCTCCCTCTCTCCACATGAATTATGTGTTTATTTTCTTCAAGTGTTATAGAGAAGAAAGACAAAAATTCTTTTATTTATTTATTTATTTATTTTCTTGAAGAACTTTCCAAGTAGGGGTTTTATAATTAGGATCATAATAATTAATAGAGCTTTGCTATGCCTACAACCAATGCTTACAACCTTCTTACAACCCACCACGTGTCGGATTTAGATTGAAGAAGGGGAGTAAGTGGTGGGATTGGGTGAAACACATATAGTAGGAGAGTGTAAGGGGTGGTGGGACCCGGTGGGACCCATGTGTAAGGGATGGATGATTGAGATTGTAAGAAAGTTGTAAGTATGTTGTTGTAAACTTATCATTTTTCTAATTGATAAAGTTCTACCATTCTAAGTGTCATTCATAGATTATACAAGATTACGTCTCTTCATCTAGTTCCCCTCCTCCCACCCGACACGAAAAATGCTAAGTTTACTACCAAATTCTTACAACCTTCTTACAACTACTCTCTTCCACTCCTTACATATGGATCCCACTGGGTCCCACCACCACTCTCACCCCCCCTGCTACATGGGCTCCACCCGGCCCCACCATTTCTTCCCCTCCTCCAATCGAAGTCCGACACGTGTTCGGTTGTAGGGTGGTTGTAAATTTTGGTTGTAGGCATAGCAAAGCTCCATCCCACACACACACAAAAAAAAAGTATACGAAAGGCCTACTAGTCTTATAAGTTCTATGACAAGACTCTTCTGTTAGTTGTGTACTTAAAATTTGGCACCCATCATATTGTTGATGTGGACGAAAAATTATAAAACATTTCGTCAATTATTTTATAAAGCCTAATCTTTTATATTATTGGTGAACTTTCACGAGCGCGCACACACACACACACACACACACACACACACACACACACACACACATATATATATATATATATATATATATATATATATATATATATATATTTATATATATATAATTCTTGTGTACTATTTTTGAGGATTTTCATCATAGCTAGGGACAAATTTCATGGTAAAATAATCCTAAAAGTAGACTTTACGTCCATTTTTTTTTTCTCTCCATCTCTTTATCTTATGTTTGTGGTTTACTTTTTTTTTAAATTGAGGCAATGTCATCCATGATTCTATGAACTAATTAAAGTTATTCCGAAACATACTCCCATATTAAATCCAGCATTAATTGGTCCCACTACTCCCCTATCTGGCCCCATAGCTGGGTTGTTTCTTTTGAAAAGAAAAAAGAAGAAGAAGATATTCCACTTTGGATTTTTAAAAAAAAGTTTATATAACTTAGTGGTTGTGTGTTTGGATGATTGAAACTCACATGGAAATTACTCAATAATTTTGTATATGCAGCCTCAAAAGGTTGTTTGGATGAAAACGAAAGTAGGGACAAGAAGTTGTGTCATTTATTAGGTTGTTTGGATGTGAGCAACTACAAAAAGATGACATTTCACATCCGTTTTTTTCCTTCTCGTTAGGATGATGTGGATTGAAGATGGTCCATTATTTTTTAGTTGAAGGTTATTAATTTTATTAATAAAAAGATAATTAGCTTACAATAAGTTAAAATATTAGTAACTAATAGAATTTAATTATGAATGAAGTTAAAAAATATTTTGTAACTAGCTTGAGTTATATACTGTTGGTGCTCTTGCTCCTTGACATGAAGAGAGCTTGCTCTCAACATGCTTTGTAAAGTTTAGTCCCACATTGGAAAAGCACCATGAGTTATCTCAACATATATATGAGTATGTGTTGTTGGGATATGCACATGGGGTGGTGAACCTAAGGAGGGAACCATGTGGGTGATTTTACTAAGAGTTAAGGATAAGGCTCCAAGAAAAGCATTCATGCTTTTTGCTCTTGGAAAATTAATTTCCATTGGGGCTTAGCGAATCGGACTCGGACTCGGACTCGGGCTCATGAGACGTAATGTGGCATTTTGTTGGCGCACTTTGCACTTAGCACGTCAGCTTCGTCGCTAGGCATATAGTGCGCTCAGGTTGCGCGGGGTGCGCGCAGCAGTTCTTGACTTTCCACGTTCTGACTGATTCGTAACTGATCCTTGATTTTTGGATATGACATTATATCGTGGCACACATTTCCGATCTGGACAGTTACATCAGAAGCTATATATTCAGAGCCTCTCTTCTCTCTCAGGATACTTCTAAGACTTCAGAAATTCACGAAGAGAGAAGAGAGAGCTGCAGCGCACCGTGTCCTTCCTCGTGCGACCGAAGTCCATCATCATTCCGAGCAGTCCGTCTTAAAGCAATTTTCTAGAGTGTTCCAGATTTCATTCGAACTTGCTGGTTCCTGGAAGCTGACCGTGTGGGCGGATCTAGCTTTGAGCACTGATATTTTTGACACCCTAGCAGGCCACCACCTTCCATCAGTTTTCCATTGAAAAATTGTTCCCCGGTTCTAACAATCTCAAAGCTAGACTAGCATAATAGAAAATACTCGTGCCTCTCTCCTCGATACCAACTTTAACAAACTAGAAAAGTTCGACGGAGAACACTTTCAAACATGGAAGAGAAAAATCACCCTCAATCTACAACTGGTGGACGTCGATCATGTGCTGATTGAGACTGAACCAACGATTCCAGAAGGACCTACGACTCCAGAAGGTGGTACAGAAGATGTCATTGCTGCTGCACAAGTCAAATTGACCAAATGGAGAAGGGACAATAGTCTTTGTAGGCTATTGATTCTGAATGCAATGGAGGACTACCTGACAGAGTCATACTCCAAGAATCCTTCTGCCAGGGATATCTGGGAGTCCTTGGAAAAGCTGTATGAAGATGACGACAATAGATCGAAATCTTCATCGTCGAGAAGTACCACAAGTGGCTCTTCGAAGACGATAAGGCAATGCTATCTCAGGTAAAAGAGTTCTTGAAGCTGCGCCAGAAGCTAGAAGATGAGAAAATGTCCCTCGTCGACAAGTTTGTCGTTGGAGGTATTGTCTCTAAACTTTCTGCATGATGGAGTACATTCTATGCAAGAATGCACCGAAAGAAGCTAGATATCAGCTTGGAAGATCTCCTTCAAGAGATCCATGCTGAGGACGAGATGTGTTCTCAACAGAAGATGGACACTCTGCCCAAACAGTTGGCCAAGGCCAATCTAGTGCAGACAAGAGAGCCCAAGGAGAAGCAGGTGGCTTCTCATCACAAAAAGAAGGATTCCACTAATCTGAAAGTGAAGGGTCCTTCATTTAAGCAACAGAAGTCCAAGTCCCACGTGACTTGCTTCAATTGTGTCAAAAAAGGCCACTACAAGAGTGAATGTAGATCCAAGCCTAAACAATCAGAGAAAGGTGAGCCTAGTAAGGTTTCTTTGGTTTCTAACCTCGTTGCTATGATCGCACAGGTCACAACAGTGGGGGCTGACTCTGACTGGTGGATAGACACCGGTGCGACATGCCATGTCTATTCTAGGAAGGAATGGTTCGTCACGTACCAGCCAACTTCTGAGAAGGTTGTCATGGCGAACCAGGCCCAAGCTGAAGTTCTTGGGATCGGGACTGTGGAACTGAAACTCACTTCTGGAAACACTCTGATGCTCCAAGGAGTAAAGCATGTTCCGGTGATTGCCAAGAACCTGATCTCTGGGAGCCTGCTTAGCAACGCAGGCTTAGGGATGGACATTAATACAATCGCTCTTTCTGATTATTCTCTTGAGTTGTGGCATAATAGGCTAGGACATGTTCATTGTAAAAGAATAAATAAAATGTCTAGTCTAGGACTTATCTCCAAATATGGGGGTAAGGTAGAGAAGTGTGAAGTATGTGCTCAGACTAAGATCACTAGAAAACCCTTTCATCGGGTCAATCGAAGCACAGATCTTCTGGAGTTAGTACACTCCGATATCTGTGACTTCAAACAATTCTCTACAAAAGCTGGGATAAAGTATTTCATAACCTTCATCGATGACTTCTCTAAGTACGCATTCGTCTACTTACTAAAATCAAAAGACGAAGCGTTCGAGAAGTCCAAAGAGTTCAAAGCCGAAGCTGAACGGCAAACTGGACAACAACTCAAGAGGTTGAGGAGTAATCGAGGCAGAGAATATCGGTCTCATGAATTTGTATCGTTCTGCAAAGAACATGGAATCATCTGCGAGACTACTGCTCCGTATTCTCTTCAGTCTAATGGAGTAGCAGAAAGGAAGAACCGAACGTTGACAGAAATGATGAACTCAATGCTGCTAACTGCAGGTCTTCCAAAATGTTACTGGGGAGAAGCTGCATTAACGGCCACTTACATTTTGAATAGAATGCCTTATGCAACTTCTGACATAACTCCTCATGAACTCTGGTTCAAAGTCAGACATAACTTGAATGTTATTCGAGTGTGGGATGTCTGGCTTATGTGAAGCTCCCAGATCTAAAGATTCAGAAGCTGGGGACAAGGACTACGAAGGAAATTTTCTTGGGGTATGCTGAGAAGAGTGATGCTCGGAGATTCCTTGACATTGATTCAAATCATATCATCGAATCTCGCGATGCTGAATATTTTGAAGACAAGTTTGCAAGACAAAAAAATATTGTTCTTCCAGACATTCCAGAGAATGATATAGGTGCAAATGAGACTGAGATCTCACATGAGCCCATAGTCCAAGATGAAGTTGTTGGTGGAGAAACAACAATTGAACCAGAACTCGCTGAGCCGTCAACGAAGCGAGCAAGGAGGTCGAAGAGCTTCGGAGATGACTTCGTCACCTATCATGTGTAAGCAGATCCGCTTACCTATGATGAGGCGATGAAGACCAGATATGCTGTCTTCTGGAAGGAGGCAATAGACAATGAAATTGACTCAATTACCTCCAATAACACATGGGTGTTAGTTGATTTATCCGAAGGAGCAAAACCCATCGGATGCAAGTGGATCTTCAAGAAGAAGATGAAAGCTGATGGAACCATTGACAAGTTCAAGGCTAGGCTAGTGGCCAAGGAGTTTTCTCAAAAACATGGGATCGACTACTTTGACACATATGCTCCAGTAGCACAGATGACAACCATCAGATTGTTGATTGCCCTTGCGGCAATACACAAACTGGGGATACATCAAATGGATGTCAAAACAGCATTCCTGAATGGTGAGCTGACCGAGGAGATTTATATGCAATAGCCAGAAGGATTTGTCGTCAGAGGCCTAGAAGGCAAAGTCTGCAAGTTGGTAAAATCTCTATACGGCTTAAAGCAAGCTCCCAAAATGTGGCATGAGAAGTTTGACAAAGTTATCAGATCAAACGGCTACAGGGTCAGCAAAACAGACAAGTGTGTCTATACTAAATTTGTTGACGGAAGAGGAGTCATTATTTGTCTGTACGTGGACGACATGCTAATCCTAGGTACGGATATAAGCTGTATCACTGAGACAAAGAAGTTCCTCTCGACAAAGTTCAGTATGAAAGACTTGGAGGATGCTGATGTTATCTTGGGACTCAAGATCATCCGGACGGACACTGGATTAGCACTCTCACAATCTTATTACATTGAAAAGATACTCACTCGATAAGGGTATCATGATCTTTCCATAATTGATACGCCGTACCGAGGTGTTCAAAAGCTGGAGCCAAACTCGAAGGAAAGCGTCAGGAAATTGGAGTACGCTAGCGTCATCGGAAGTTTGATGTACGCTACTGCTGCCACTAGGCCTGACATAGCTTTCGTTGTGGGAATGCTGAGTCGATTCACAAGTAATCCAGGCGTTGAGCACTGAAAAGCTGTGAAGCGTGTTATGAGATATCTCAAGAAAACTCAGACATATGTACTGCACTTCAGCGGAGAGCCGCCGGTAGTAGAAGGCTTCAGTGATGCCAGCTGGTGCTCAGAGTTGGAGAGCGAGAGGTCTACTGGTGGATTCATTTTCATAATAGGTGGAGCTGCTATATCGTAGAAGTCGAAGAAGCAGACCATGCTCTCGCGGTATTCTATGGAATCTGAGTTCTTTGCACTTGATACCGCAATAGATGAAGCAGAATGGCTTTGGAAGCTCATGTATGATCTTCCAGTGGTTGGAGTGCAGATACCGACAATTTTGATATACTGCGACAACCAAGCGACTGCGGCGGTGGCATCAAATGATCTCTTCAACGGAAAGAAGAGAACTGTGCGGTTAAAGCACAGGGCAGTGAACGATCTCACAAGAGAGATGTCATTGCAGTAATCGATATTCGGAGTCAGGAGAACCTGGCGGATCCATTCATGAAGGACCTCAAGCGTCAGCTGGTTGAAGACACAACAGGAAAGATGGGCTTGAAAGCGTTCTGATAGTATGTTTTTGTAATCCTACCATAAAGTTTTATGTTATTAGTTCAAAAAGAAATCTACTAGACATCTAACTTTCGATTCAAGGGAGGACCACTGACTGAAAAACTATCAGGTAACAGTGGGTACTCGTTCTTGGGAACATGGAAGGGTTACAAACCCATAACCACTGTTGTCTACTATATGTTTTCTGTAAAAAACGGATCCTATGTTTAGGTTCGCTTAAATGCCTTAATAAGTTCTCAGGCAGAGTGAATACCTGGTGTGCTTTACAGGAAGAACGGTAGCGCAGCACTACAAAGAGTAAAACTCCATGCTACAGTGGGATAACTCCACCATGAGGTTCCCAGGTAGGGGTAATGCCTCAACTTTGCAAGCCAAGTCATAGCGACGTAGCACCGCAAGTAGGCAGGTAGCCTAATGCTGTATGATGAAATTTAAGAGTTGTAGACAGCACTACAAAGGGGAGGGTGACCCCATGTTACACTGGCACGACACCACGATGAGGTTCACAGGTAGTGATAAAGCCTCGGCCTTACAAGCCATGTCGTTGCGGCGTAACACCGCAAGGAAGCCTTAGGCTTCATGCTGAGTAGAATGGCACTACAAAGAGGCTGTGACCTCATGCTGCAGTAGTGTGACACTACGATGAGGTTCCCGGGTAGGGGTAATGCCTCGACATTAGGCCATGTCATAGCGGCGTAGCACCGCAAGGAAGCGCAAGGCTTCATGCCATGTCTCTTTAATAAAGAACTTACCTATAGTGTATGAAAAGAGATATCAGGCCGTCTTTTGAGGGTAAAATTGTAGACGCCCAAAATTATATACTGAAACTAGACTGGAATAAGGCCTTTAATGTGCAGCCAGAAGTACATGTAACTACACTTTGTGAGTGGAAAGAATTACAATTGTGGTACAGAATTCAAGGTGTAGTCCATTCTTGTATCACATTGTCATTCAACCCATGCGGGAAGATTCAAGTCGTCAGCGACATCTATTCTAATGCAAAATGGAGAGTTATTGTGGGGAACGCTCAACCCTAAACACATATATATGGTGAAATATGTGGGGGGTTGTTGGTGCTCTTGCTCAATGACATAAAGAGAGCTTGCTCTTAACATACTTTGTAAAGTTTAGTCCCACATTGGAAAAGCACCATGAGTTATCTCAACATATATATGAGTATGTGTTGTCGGAATATGCACATGGGGTGGTGACCCTAAGGAGGGAACCATGTGGGTGATTTTACTAAAAGATAAGGATAAGGCTCCAAGAAAAGCATTCATGCTTTTTGCTCTTGGAAAATTAATTTCCATTGGGGCTAAGCCCCGTAGGGGCTTAGCGACTCGGACTCGGACTCGGGATCATGGGCTTATGAGGCGTAATGTGGCATTTTGTTGGCGCACTTTGCACTTAGCACGTCAGCTTCGTCGCTAGGCGCATAGTGCGCTTAAGTTGCGCTTGTTGCGCGAGCCACTTGTGCAGCCACATTGTGCGGCCCAGTTGTGTGCTCAGATTGTGCCCAGGGTGCGCCCGGGATGCGCTGGGTTGCGTGGGGTTGCGCAGGGAGCGCGCGTGCGCCAGGTTGCACGAGTTGTGCAGGTGCGCCAGGTTGCGCGAGTTGCGCAGGTGCGTCAGGTTGCGCGAGTTGCGCATGTGCGCCAGGTTGCGCGAGTTGCGCAGGTGCGCCAGGTTGCACGAGTTACGAAGGTGTGCTGGGTTGTGCGGGTTGTGCCAGCTTGCGCTGCACGTGCCGCATGCGCAGTACGTGCAGTGTACGCAGTACGTGCAGTGTACGCAGTACGCGCAGTATGCGCTGAAGGTGCACCCGCAGCTCGTAAAATTGGCGCAACTCGCGCAGTTCGTGGCGTTCCACGTTCTGACTGATTCGTAACTGATCCTGGATTTGTGGATCTGACATTATGTCGTGGCACACATTTCAGATCTGGACAGCTATATCAGTAGCTATATATTCAGAGCCTCTCTTCTCTCTCAGGATACTTCTAAGACTTCAGAAATTCACGAAGAGAGAAGAGAGAGCTGCTGCACACTTTGTCCTTCCTCGTGCAACCGAAGTCCATCATCATTTCGAGCAGTCCGTCTTAGAGCAATTTTCCAGAGCGTTTCAGAGTTCATTCGAACTTGCTGGTTCCTGGAAGCTGACCGTGTGGGCGGATCTAGCTTTGAGCACTGGTGTGTTTGACACCCCAGCGGGCCACCACCTTCCATTTTTCGCCTGTCACCTTCACTGCTGCCTTTAGCAATTCGGCCAGCATCTTCTTCTTAGAACCACTGCTATCGTTTGCTACGTTTACGAAATCTTTTTAGATTTTTGTATTCCAGAATCCTTCAAGGATCTCTGTTACGCACCTTCCTTGAAGCGTTGAGTTGGAATGTTGTTCTTACAACTGTTTCATTCAGTTTTCCATTGAAAAATTGTGCCCCGGTTCTAACATATACTCATAAGTGACGACTCTAAAATATTTTACGAGACATAAGAATTGATCTATGAGACAGGATATTTGAGTTTGTTCAGTTCTATGAAACCAAACATTGACTTTTGTAGCATCGTGGAGAGCATCGGCGAAGGCATAGGTGACCTGAAGGAAGGAGACATGGTCATCCCAATCTTCTTGGGGGAGTGTCGGAAGTGTATGAACTGCAAGTCGAGCAGGACCAACAACTGCCAGAAGTACCCTATGGCCCTGCACAGCCTCATGGCACCCGACATGATGTCGAAGATGTCGACGATGGGGAGGAGGCTCTACCACATGTTCAGCTGTTCAATTCACATAGTACACGGTGGTGAACACAAGCTACGTGGTCAAGATCGACCCGAGGTTGCCACTAGCCGACGCTAGCCTGCTCTCGTGCGGCTTCTCCACTGGCTACGGAGCCGTGTGGAAGGAGGCTAAGGTCGAGGAAGGTTCCAGCGTGGTTGTGTTCGGACTCAGAGGAGTCAGCATGGGAGTAAGTATATACTTTTAGTCTAGTTCCTACCTGCACACATGCATGACAGTGATGAATGGTGAGTCCGTCCAATGATATAACAAAACACGTAATATAAAAAAGAATAATCAAATAATTACCAAATATCGCTATGACATGATTACCAAAAAAAATTAAAAAAAATATTACCATGTGTCATTATAAACGGCCTCACCATTCACCATTGCTACGTTAGTCATTTGAGTTCGAATTTTTGGGTCTGTCCATGATTATTTACAAACTTTTTGTGACGTACAGGCTATAGTTGCAGCCAAGTTACTTGGAGCAACCAAGATCATAGCGGTGGACGTGAACGAGAGGAAGAGGGAGAAGGCACAAGCGTTCGGAATGACTGACTTCAGCAGCCCGAAAGAGCTAACCGAGGTGGAAAAGACTATCGTAGAGCGGATAAAGGATATAACGGGCGGAGAAGATGTCGACTACAGCTTCGAATGCAGCGGAGTGGCACCGTTGATCAGCCAAGCACTCGAAGCTACTGTACAGGTATCGATGGACCGAGATAGATTCGAGGGATGCATCATTTACAATTTGTTATGTAGAGATTGTATGTTCGAGTTACGAAAATAATTTCTTCAAAATAACATTAATTTTCATACGTGATAATATAAATTTTCATACACAGTATTAAATTTAATGAAATTGTACATACAGAACAAAGTTTCAGCAAGCTTCAAAAATGTCCAACCATTGAACATTTTCTTATAATTTTTGACATATTGTTTACAATTTTTTTAAAAAATTTTCATATAAATCTTATTTCTTCACCTGTCTGCTGAACACAAGTACCACACATTTTGATGTTACAAATAGGTATACATTTATATGTATATGAATAATTACTTTCTTATGAGAATACTATAAAATTAAAAAAAGAGTCCAAGGTAGGATTTTTTTAACACAATATACGCCTTACCTTACCGTAGGATGTTTTGTTATAAAAATTAAAAAATGTAAGAAAAATGTCCAATGTAGGATTTTTGTGTGTTAAAAACCTCATATTGTAGGACCTTTTTTTATTTATTTGTAAATTATGTTTTGGAAATGTCCTTCCGTTGAACGTTTTAGGTCTTAATTTACAATTTCACCAAACTATATACTTTGACCACAATATCTTTAAACTTTAATTCTTTATATAAATAATACGGATTAGCCATATATATAGCTCATATTCTTATATGAGCCATCCTATGTGGCTTCCATGTGACCCAACAAAAATAAAATAATATGGAAGAAATTTATATAGAAAAGATTTGATAAATAATAACTTATCATAGATTTGCCTAAAAACTTAACACATATTTACCTTTTTTTTTTTTTACCAAACATGACGTTATTTATTACAGGAGAAAAGTTTTCTTCATTTATTTGCGTAGAACTTAACAAATATTTGATTAGGACTTGCTAAATCTTCGCCTAGTAAATTTCTCTTCATTTATTTATATATTCATAGCTTGGTTTATATTTGTTGTTTTGATTTACTTTTTCACAATCAGATTTGGTAAGTTCCTAGAGAAATCTTCTATGTAGAAACTCTACCAAAGACTTTGCCTATGAAATCTTTGCCTAGAAAATTTATGATATTTAGATTGTGAGTAGAACTGTCAAAACGGGCTGGCGGGGCGGGCCAACCCACAACTTGCCAAAACCCAATATTTGGCGGGGCGGGGCGGACCAACCCACCATTTTGGCGGGCCTGAAAATTCTATCCCAGCCCAACCCGTCGACGGGCCGCGGGCCAGTTGGGCCAGCCCGCTTCTGTAGCTTTACTTGTTGTACAGTACTTTTCATCTTAAGAATCAACTCTTCCACAAGGAAATACAATCTCAAATGGGACAGGCAGGCCAACCGGGCCTGGCTCACCTTGACAGTTGTTATTTTGAGAAACTCTTCATTAATATGATCATTTGGAAAATTTATGATAATCGGTTTGTGAGAAACTCTTCATTAATATGATCATTTGTGAAATTTTATAGGGAAAGATTTGGTAAGTTCCAAGGAGAGAAATTATCTCCTATGATAAATAATGACAGGTTTACTAAATTTTCTAGCAAAGATTTGGTAAGTTCCTAGGCAAATATTTAGTAAGTTATTATTTATCAATATTTTTTATAAAAATTATCTTTCATGTCACTTCATTTTTATTGGGCCACATGTAAGCCACGTAGGGTGGCTCATATAAGAATATGAGCATATGGCTCATATCCGGTTTAAAGTAGGGTAGATTTTGAGTTTGTATAATTTTTAACATACTATATTTGCTATTCTGTATTTGCAAGAGCCTCGTGACTGACTCTCGACAATTAGCTTCACATCTTCAGAATGCAGACTCTAATACCGATCATCACTTTTACAGTTAAGAGGGGTGACGATAGCCGCTGGTGCCACCGTCGCGAAGACCGTAGAGATAAGCCCGATGCACCTGGTGATGGGTAAGGCGCTGAAGGGCTCCATCTTCGGCGGGCTGAGACCTCCCTCCGACGTTCCGCCCATCATCGCCAAATGCGTAAATAAGGTCATTTAGTCACTCATCCTCAAGATCTGCAGTTACTGTATGATTGCATCTTTGATTTTGAGTTGGAAGAGAACCAATATGTAAGAAAATGCTGCAGAGCTGATCTTTAATTTTTTCTTTGCAGGAAATCCAGCTTGAGGAGATGGTAACTCACCATTTTGATTTGGAGAACATAAGTGAAGCATTCGAAATGCTGAAAGAACCAGAATGCCTCAAAGTTGTGATAAGGATCAATGACAACTAGGAAAATTCCTGTGTCCCAACTCTTCATTATCAAACTTTGTCACACATATATGCATGTCTCGCAAGTCATAACATGTATGATATGTGATTATTATCAATTTAGCTCAATAAATATAAATTTAAGTTTTTGCTCTTGAGAGGATTCTAATGTGAGCTTTATACTATACTTTACAGCATACTACAATACCAATATATTTTGACATGTCCTGATATGAGACAAACGGTTACTAATACCGACCGATACCGACGTTGAAGGTCGCTTTTCCCGTTAATTTGGTAGAAAAATTAAACGAAAAAGACAAATCAATAAGGTTGTAAAAGCATAGAATGTTGTAAAAGCATGCAAATAAAGAAAACTTATTTATTGCAGGTAACCAATCAATAAATGTCAATATTGTTTCATTTAATATCAAAATTACTAACAAATAACACATAAAATACTTAAAATTATGTCTAAATATTTTTTTATTATAGATTTTAACAACTTATTAATAATTATTTGTTTTTCGACACAAAAAAAAACTTAATACACTAACCGTCGATACTACTAATACCGTCGATCACAATACTCATAGGAAAGGTCCGATACCAATTTCGATACCGATATTTCGATACCGATATTTCGAACCTTGCTTTATATAATGCGATGTGACTCGAATATGAGTTAGTCCATGAGGTACGATATTTGACTGTGCCCATATGCCTTAAAAGAGAAGTTCCATATAAGGCATGAAGGGCAATACCAATTATCAGCACCTCACGATCCTATCTCCTACCCGATGTGGGACTAAATTATCAACTCCGTTGTCACCCCCTTTGAGGGCTCAGTTGGAAATGAGATACAACAATATTCACCTTAGCTCGTTTTCGCTGTCACTTCCCGATCCTAATCCCGAATTATCGTTCGTCCTTGCTCACTACTAGAATAAGTCATATTAGCGACGCAATTAGCGACATTTTAGAAAAACGTTGCTACCTTTTAAGGAATTAGCGACGTAATTTATAAACGTCACTATTACCGACGATCGGCGACGTTTTGCGACTTGGTTTTGTATAAAGAAACATACGTCACGGATAAGTCGGTGAAGGTCGCTAATATCACTAATATTAGCGACGTTTACCGATGTAACTAGTGTAACGTTGCTAATATCACTAATATTAGACGTTTACCGACGCTTACCGATATGATAGCTTTATTTTATTTTATTTTTTTTCAAATTTATCGACGTTTACCGATGCTTTTCGACGTCAAAATGCGTCGGTAGACGTCGCTAAACTGCCATTTATTGCCGGATACCGACATATAGCGACGTCATTTTCGTCGGTATGCGTCGGTAAACTTCGGTAACTTTCCCAGGATTTTACCTCATTTTTTCAGGATATACCGACGTATAGCGACATCACAAAACGTCGGTAATATTTCCCAGGATATACCGATGCATAGCGACATCATAAACGTCGATAATTTTCCCAGAAAATACCGACGAATAGCGACATCATAAACGTCGCTATTTTATCGACAAAATGACGGTAAACGTCGGTATATTACCAACGTAATTTTGTGTCGGTAAACGTCGGTGTTGGCGACGATCAGCGACGTCTTTCCAAACAGCGACTAAGGTTTCCACGACAAGAGGAAGACGTCGCTAAAATATTTTAGCGACGTCTTTAAGCATTTTAGCGACGTCTTTTGGCGTCGCTAAAATGACTTATTCTGGTAGTAGCTTTGATCTCTACGGAACTGTTCATTCTCGTCTGGACGTGATGGCGTGCAAGCCTAAGTTGCGCTTGCACAAGGCCAAGACCTGTACAATAACAAGATAGGCATAAACAAATTCTTTTTATTAATATCTTTTGAACTGATTACAAAGCTCTCATTGTCTCTTTGATAAATGCCATACTTGGCTTACAATATCTCATAAACTATACAGATTACAATGATTCTGTTCCATACATTACATCCCTTTATATAGAAAACCATCGCTTTTCTATATTTTCTTCTGATTTCTGTCTCCTAAGGATGATGCTATGACTATTACTTTGGACTTTCCATTTTGATGCATCTTGCACCTGCAAAAAAACTGGTGGCGGATCAGTACATTAATGTACTGGTGAAAGACAAAGGCTACACCGTTTGAAACGATCACTAAGTATTCATGTGAAAAAATATTACATTATTAGTGATCTTGTTATCTTTTACCTACGTTCATTTCATGTAGTACAAAGTCAAATTACATCTTTTGAAAACACTTTCGAGAATCAGCATTTCATTTCTTTCATTCAAGCTAGCCAACTAACAGGTTAATTCCATGTATGATAACAATTAAATCTATCATGATGTGCACAACGTGTCTCGTGAGCCAAAACATTTCATTAGGGACTATAGCATAAACATATCATGCATTATTCATTCTTTCTCTATGTAACAATTAACAGCATATTAGTAGTTAAGTTCAATATCTATTCTCAGGACAGCACTTTTATGTGAACAAATTTCAAGTGAGCAAATCATGTAACACCAAATAGATATAACCGTTCGGTGATTCTTACCTAAACCGACGATCAATCCTTGCATAAGACAAGGGTTAGAACAGTATTAAAGTTATGTACAATAAGCTTTCATGTTCGCCTCTCATGGTTAGGCTTACAATAAATCTCTATCGATGCATGACTCGATTAGCAGTTGTGACTCAAGGCTCAGCTCTGTACTAATTCATGAATATACCAGCAGCTGTGACTCATTGTTCATCTCTTCACTGATGCACACACATACTAGCAGCTGTGGCTCAGGGTTCAACTCTTCACTAACCGATACCTATATATATGATGGCCCATGGGTTACTCTCCATGATTAGCAGTTGTGACATTCTAGCCCATCTCACTAATAGACTGACACCCCCTGATCGTGATGACTTATAGCCTCAGGGTGTCATGTTCACTCCTAGGAAGATCTCGGTGCCCCGGAGATCGGTCGAGAGATTACATCATTGTGCACAAGTTGTCCAAACCAAATGTATGAATGCAACCTCTATCAGATAAACTTTACTATGCAATAATTCATTGATCTATCAGCAAACATATTCCATCTATCTCTTCTTTCATATAAGAGAGCCAATAGCTCTTCTATTCTTTTATATTTATATGAACGATTTTTTTTTACGAAATTATTAAAAAAATAAAAGAAAAATGTCCAAGGCAAGATATATAATATACGCCTTACCATAGGTTGATTTGTCATAACCGGTGCCACCGCCGCAAAGACCGTGGAGATAAGCCCGATGCACCTGTTGATGGGTAAGGCGCTGAAGGGCTCCATCTTCGGCGGGCTGAGACCTCCGTTCGGCGTTCCGTCGATCGTCGCCAAATGCATAAATAAGGTCATTTAAATTAATCATTCATTTTCAAAATAAAAACTCATCTTCAAGATCAGCAGTTACTATGCGATTGCATCTTTGATTTTGATTTGGAAGAGACCAATATATAAGAAAAATGCTGCAGAGCTGATCTTTAAATCTTTCTTTGCAGGAAATCCAGCTTGAGGAGATAGTAACTCACCATTTTGATTTGCAGAACATAAGTGAAGCATTCGAAACGCTGAAAGAACCAGAATGCCTCAAAGTTGTGATAAGGATCAACGACCACTAGGAAAATTCCTGTGTCCCAACTCTTCATTGTTAAACTTTGTCACACATATATGCATGTCTCACAATTCATAACATGTACGATATGTGATTATTATGAATTTAGCTCAATAAAGATGTTAAGTTTTTGCTCTTGAGAGGGTTCTAATGTGAGCTTTATACCATAGTTTGCATTATCGGTCGATATCGATACCGATTCAATACGGACGATACCGATACATTTTGACATGTTCTGATCTGAGACCACTACTGGTGCCGACCAATACCCACGTTGAAGGTCTCTTTTTCGATTAATTCGGTAGACAAAGTTAAAACGAAAAAGACAAATCAATAAGGGTAAAAGCAATATAATGTTGTAAAAGTATGCAAATGAAGAAAACCTATTTATCACAGGTAAACCAATCAACAAATGTCAATATTATTTTATTTAATTTCTAAACTACTAACAAACAACACATAAAATACTGAAAATTATGTCTAAATTTAAAAAAAATTCTGAATCTGAATAATTTATTAGTAATTATTTGCTTTACGATACCAAAAAAACTTAAATACTCTTATTTGAAACCGTCGATACTGCCAAAAACGTCGATCACAATACTCATGGGAAAGGTCCGATACCAATTTCGATACCGATATTACGTACCTTGGCTAGGGGTCATTATATATATATATATATATATATATATATATATATATATATATAAATATATATATATATATATATATATATATATATATATATATATATAACGATATATATATGAAAAGGATGTGGAAGAGAGCGGGAGCTCCGTTGCTCCCCCCCCGGCGACCGGCTTGCTCGGCTGGCCGGTCGGTTTCCTCGGCCAGGCCACGCCCCTCGGCGTGTTCGTTCTCTTTCCGCTCGGAGGCCCCCTCGCCTTCCCTTCCATCGGCCTCCCTCTTTGGCCGTGCGCCGCCTGGCTCTCCGCTGGCTCCCCGCCGCGTGAGTTTTTCCCTACCCCCTTTCCTCCCCATCCCCCTCGGCGGCGCCGCCCGTGCCGGAGGCTTCGGCGCCACAGGGCAAGGACCGGCCCCCCCTCTCCGGAGTTTTCTCAGCCTGGCACCTCCGCTCCAGTCTTGGCGTCCTTCCCTCCCGCCGCCCCTCTCCCTACGCCGCCCCCGGCGCCCGTGGCCGCCCCCTTGGCCTCGTCTCCTCCCGGCGCTCCTGCACTTCCATCGCCGTCGACGTTTTCTCCACTCTCGGGCGTCGAGCCAATCTCCTGGGCTCGGGTGGTCTCAGATTCGACGCCGGCCAGTCGATTCGCGTTTCCGCCGTCGCCGCCTGCTCCCTCGGCAGCGGCCCCACCCCATATTCCCCCTCCGTCGGGCGTCTTTCCGCCTCGGACCCTCCCCCGCCCCCGACGCCCAGCGTCCTCGCGGCGGCTCCCCTCTCGGCTCCCGCCGCTCATGCCCGCCCCGCACCCCTCCTCGCGGTGGCGTCCTTTCCCCCGGCCGAGGCCACCCGCGCTTCCCTGCGGCGGCCCAACTCGGCGTCGTCTTCCCTCGGTCCCCCGGTCGAGCCCTCCGGCGGCCCAGGGCTGGCCCCCCCTCTCCGTTTCCCCCCTCTCGCGCCGGCGCCCTCGCCCGCGGTGGCGCAGCCTTCGGAGCTCAGGCGCTCCCTCCGCTTGCTGGTGGATCCTTCCACCCGGAGTTAGGCCTGCGGTCCTGCTTCCCTCCGCCGCCTGCCGATAGCCCCCGCCTTGTCGACCCGGCCCGGAGTCTCCCCTCCCCGACGGATCCCCCTTCTCTCCGGTCGGCGGCCCTCCCTCTCCGCTCTGTGCCAGCCGCCCGCCGGAGCCCAGTCTCCTCCCGCCTTCCCCCTCCCCTTCCGGCCTCCACCGACGGGGCCCCCGACCCTCTCCCCTGCCCCCCCCCCCGCGGGCTGCGAGCCCCTCTCGCGGAGTGCGCCGCTTCGGGCCGAGCGCCCCTGCCTCGGGCAGTCTACCCGTCAAATCCTCGGGCCCAGCGCCCTCGGGCTTTGCACCCGTCATCTCTCCTCTTGGGCCCAGTGCCAACTGCCCAAAGCAGTTGTTTGATTTTCGAATTTCCAAAAAAAAAACTGTTAATGGCTGATGACGTTTTCCGTCCAGTCCGTTTAGGGCTCTCCCACACATTTTGTAGGAATCGGGCTATCTCCCGTTCCAACCCTCGTTTTTCTATTCAATAAAGGCTCTAGCCACGTTTAAAAAAAAAAAAAAAAAAAAAATATATATATATATATATATATATATATATATATATATATATATATATATATATATATATATAACATCTCCCTCACTTTTGCATCCTCCAAGCATCTCCTCTTTGACATCCGTTGGATCTTGTTTAAGTCATCTAATTTTAATCGTTGATTTTTCAATGGTTAAAAATTAGATGACTTAAACAAGATCCAACGGATGTTATCATGAAGATGCTTAGTGTAAACCCCCTAAATTTCTACTACGATTTTTTTTTAATTTCGTATTTATTTTTTTCGTATCTATACGTCGCACATGAGTCGCTTTGACGTATTTACGTAGCGTGCGAAATTCGCATTTCATAATTTCTCGACGAGTGCGAATATGTGTCGAGGTACATATCTTAGAAAAATATTTTATTATAAATTTTATTTTTAGGAAAGGTACATGTTCAAATAATATGTGATAAATATTTTAATTTCTAAAAAGAGTTATTTGTTTGTCGTTTAAAAAAATGAGTGGTGATTTGAAAAATTGTGGTTTATATGAAATATTTCCAAAAAGATTTACGAAAAGTAAAATTTGCTTATTGATATATTTTGTTATTTATAAAAGCTAGATCATGAAGTAATATTTAAGTATTTATAGTGATTTTCGAAATTAATTAATATTGTATTTTAATATTTATGAAAAAGATATTTGGAATCTTGTTTATTTAATATTTGATTAAATATAGTAAATTAAATTGCAAAAGATTTATTGACTTTATTTAAAAATAGTTTAAATGAAGAGTAGTATTTTTCTAGATTTGATTTGAATTGGATTGAGTTATTTTTAAATCGGTTTAAATAAATAGGTGATTTATCTAATTGGGATTTAATTAATCCTAATCCCTATCCAACTGGGAATTCCTACCTCCTATAAAAGGAGAGGTACTCCTCCAGAATTTTTCTACCATCCATATTGTGCATCGTGTCTGTGTCTCCCATCCACTAAAATTTCCCCATTACAAATACAGATCTCTTCGTGTCCGACATACCGGACACCACTTTGTCTCTATGTGTCACGCAGGACACGACTCTAGTTTTCGACACCAGTACTACTGCCGTCCCGGCCACAAACCCCTGTCCGGCTATCCTGGCAGCATCCTCGCCATCACCACCACCGTAACTCACCCACGCCACAACATCAACACAAGACCATCATCATCCCTGTCAAGCGACCCCGTCTCCAGCACCAACCGTCCATATCCCCGTCGCGACCAACTCCGACCCGCGACAAGACGATCACCATCACCAAAAATCTACAAAGAAGAAGAAGACCTCACCTGGCCGCGCCGGAACAGTCCACCGCCACCGTTCCGGTGATAGGCGCGCCGCTCTGTCGATTTCGCCGCCGCCGTTCCCTATCCGGACTAGCCCCCTCTCCGACCGGGTTACCCTAGATCGCGTCGAGCCGTTCGCCGGCGTCAGCGCCGAGCACCCCGGCGAGCTTTCCCGTGCGCGACCACCGTTGAAGTCCGATCTCCGCTTCGACCGTGACGAAAGCCCCACCCGCAGATCCACACTTCCCGCCGCCTCCACGCAGGCGCGCCCCTCTCCGACTGCCGGATAAACCCCATCCGCCGCTCCACCACCGCCGACTGCCGGCGTTCTCCGCTTCCCTTCCCGCACGGCGAGCGCCGCCTCCACCAAACCTCGCCAAGCGCCGCCCGGCCGCTTTCGCCGCTGCGCGACCGCCTCCCGAGCCGCCTCTAGGTAAACCCTCAACTCTCTCTCTCTCTCTCTCTCTCTTACTGTTTCGAACCATTTGGAGGAGAGTATAGCTGTATAAGTGAATTATAATTATTATTGATGTATCGTACATTGACCAATAATACAAATTTTAGAAAGAAGATTTTAACTTTTACTTAGGCCAAATTGGTTGAAGATTTTAGAATTTTATCTTGGAAAGATATATACGTGAGCTGGTATAATGGAGATTATGGGATTCAAATTTAAGAACTATTTTATGACGAGATAGAGGAAGTGAGAATACAATTATAATCATATTGATTTTGGTAACGGGACGTGGTACGAAAGAAATTGATGGAAAGAACGATTCATGATAAAAGAGATTACACGAATATTGATTAAGGAGTTTATTACCTACTTATGAAGTTGCCCCTTTTAAAGTTAGTGTTAAGGTTGATTGAGCTTAGTCATTGATCGATTGTCATGTGCATGATCGTAATCTAAAACCATCGAAATTTTGTTCTAATCGATCGAATAACTCATTGCCATTGAAATGTCGTTTCATTCTCGTCAAACAATTGATTGCCTTTTTGTTCAATATGAATCAAATTCTTATCGATTATACTGCTTCTATCTCCTTCGCCCTACCTATCCTAATTTTTCCTAAATTTCGAGGACGAAATTCTTTTAAGTTGGGTAGGATGTAAACCCCCTAAATTTCTACTACGATTTTTTTTTAATTTCGTATTTATTTTTTTCGTATCTATACGTCGCACATGAGTCGCTTTGACGTATTTACGTAGCGTGCCAAATTCGCGTTTCATAATTTCTCGACGAGTGCGAATATGTGTCGAGGTACATATCTTAGAAAAATATTTTATTATAAATTTTATTTTTAGGAAAGGTACATGTTCAAATAATATGTGATAAATATTTTAATTTCTAAAAAGAGTTATTTGTTCGTCGTTTAAAAAAATGAGTGGTGATTTGAAAAATTGTGGTTTATATAAAATATTTCCAAAAAGATTTGCGAAAAGTAAAATTTGCTTATTGATATATTTTGTTATTTATAAAAGCTAGATCATGAAGTAATATTTAAGTATTTATAGTGATTTTCGAAATTAATTAATATTGTATTTTAATATTTATGAAAAAGATATTTGGAATCTTGTTTATTTAATATTTGATTAAATATGGTAAATTAAATTGCAAAAGATTTATTGACTTTATTTAAAAATAGTTTAAATGAAGAGTAGTATTTTTCTAGATTTGATTTGAATTGGATTGAGTTATTTTTAAATCGGTTTAAATAAATAGGTGATTTATCTAATTGGGATTTAATTAATCCCAATCCCGATCCAACTGGGAATTTCCACCTCCTATAAAAGGAGAGGTACTCCTCCAGAATTTTTCTACCATCCATATAGTGCATCGTGTCTGTGTCTCCCATCCACTAAAATTTCCCCATTACAAATACAGATCTCTTCGTGTCCGACATACCGGACACCACTTTGTCTCTATGTGTCACGCAGGATACGACTCTAGTTTCTGACACCAGCACTACTGCCGTCCCGGCCACAAACCCCTGTCCGGCTACCCCGGCAGCATCCCCGCCATCACCACCACCGTAACTCACCCACGCCACAACATCAACACAAGACCATCATCATCCCTGTCAAGCGACCCTGTCTCCAGCACCAACCGTCCATATCCCCGTCGCGACCAACTCCGACCCGCGACAAGACGATCACCATCACCAAAAATCTACAAAGAAGAAGAAGACCTCACCTGGCCGCGCCGGAACAGTCCACCGCCACCGTTCCGGTGATAGGCGCGCCGCTCTGTCGATTTCGCCGCCGCCGTTCCCTATCCGGACTAGCCCCCTCTCCGACCAGGTTGCCCTAGATCGCGTCGAGCCGTTCGCCGGCGTCAGTGCCGAGCACCCCGGCGAGCTTTCCCGCGCGCGACCACCGGTGAAGTCCGATCTCCGCTCCGACCGTGCCGGAAGCCCTACCCGCAGATCCACGCTTCCCGCCGCCTCCGCGCAGGCGCGCCCCTCTCCGACTGCCGGATAAACCCCATCCGCCGCTCCACCACCGCCGACTGCCGGCGTTCTCCGCTTCTCTTCCCGCAAGGCGAGCGCCGCCTCCACCAAACCTCGCCAAGCGCCGCCCGGCCGCTTCCGCCGCTGCGCCACCGCCTCCCAAGCCGCCTCTAGGTAAACCCTCAACTCTCTCTCTCTCTCTCTCTCTCTCTCTCTCTCTCTCTCTTACTGTTTCGAACCATTTGGGGAAGAGTATAGCTGTATAAGTGAATTATAATTATTATTATTATTTTTTAGTTTATAATTGTTATTATTATTAATAATAGTTTATAACTGTTATTATTATTATTAGGTTATTACTATTATTATTATTATTATTATTGTTATTAGTATCATTATCCTTTTAAAATTATTTTTACAAAATATTTAATTTAGTGTATTCAGCTAATATAAAATTTTGACTAGTAAATCATAAATTTCAAATTACTATACAATAAATATTTTTCAAGTATTCCTCTAAAAATTATGGTTATTAATAAAATATGGTTTTTATCTATAAAAATATGTGTTGACAAACATAGAGGTAGCCTAAAACGATTTTTGATTATTAAAGTATTTTCCAAAAATATATTTTTACTAATAAAAATCTATTTTTACTAATAAGGTTAGTTTCTGGTATTATAAATACTTTCTAGAAATATGGTACGTAACTCTCTACATAAATTTTTCTCGACTGCCACCATTAATCGTGACTAAATCATGCTTCCTATTTTCTTGTGGATTCGTACCCTTACTCATCGAACATGGCTACTGGACAGACATGACTTGTCAGATTTTGCACCACACCAAGCGACACCCCAGGCAAGATACCTTGCCATTATACTATTTATTTTAGTTGCATTTTATTTACATATCATTGTTCATTTATTTCTAGTTCTTGATTACTGCCTGCTTAGTGATATTAGTTGTACCTTGTTATTTACCCTTTGATTGCATATGGACTTAGAGTTAAGGGACTACCACTAGCTTAGTGCATTGCATAAGACTTTGACACTGTTGTGCCACGAGATGTGTGAGTTATGAGTAGCATATAGTCTACGGACTTGCGTGTTGGCTGATCACTGATGCGTGCAGGACGTACGTTAGGTCTAACTGTCAATAGTTGTATGTTAGAAGACTTGGCGGTTAGTAGTGTTACATGGTCATGGATGCGACCTGATAGGTGCATTGGGTGGGAAGGACATTACCTGACGTATGGGCTTCTATGCACTTCCCTTATTACCTGTGTGCTCCGCCGGAGACGCAGGCTCCAGGTGCCCTCTGACGTTTTCCAGAGCGTTATGGACGTAGCCCCTTGCACATGATGCCCTCTGACGATCTTCGGACGTTACGGACGTAGGCCCCTGGTGCCCTGTATGGGAACTATGCCGATCCTATTTACAGCCAGGGCTCATGCGTCGAAGGATTGTTTCTCAAGCTGCATGATCACTTTAGTGCAGTTAGGTTACCTCATTTATGTCTTGTCGCTTTCTTTGATTGTGGCATATTTTATATTCAGTATTATATGGCATGTTGATGTATCTTGTTACGTCCCTCTGAGGACCTGGTTATCTTGCCAGGTGTGTGTTTCGTGATTTCTTGTAGGTGCTCTAGCTAAGGCCATTCCTTCCTTCGTGGTGATTTCTCTTGGACTCGCCATTGCTCACGCTTGCTAAATTCTTTCCTTGTATATTTCGTTCTTATTAAAATTAGTTGGTAGTGGACTTTGTCTCCGTCCAACGATGTATACAGGACAAATTCAAAGTTGCTTTTATATCATATTTATTTTTGTGGATGAGATTTAGTACCTTGGTTACTGTATTTTACAGCTTATGTATATATACGAGGGTCCATATACTTCGTATGTATACAGCTGGCATGATTACATTCTAGTCCTACGTATTTTGGGACTGGGGTGTTACATATTTTTGTGGTGGCCCATGCAGGTCGAGTTTGTCATTTCGGTTACATGACTGTACCAAATAGGCCTGCAGTATAGGATTAGAGTTTAGAATCTCATCCACCTACTTGACATCCTTCCTTGACTTCAAATTCTGAACTCTCGTTCGACCTCCTTGATTTGCATCTTGCTTGACTCCTTCTACCGCAAATTCTTAGTTTCGTGTTTAGTAAGATGACTACACTAGAATATGCCCATAGGTTAAACACATGGCTAGATGGATTGCATTTGGCAATTAATATGCATTGGAATTTTATTGAGTTATAAAGGAATTTATTTTTCTAGAAAGTATGATTTTAAGGATTAGTTAATTTCAAGTTGGGTAGTAGCATATTACCGTCTTCAATGGATAGTTGGAATTTTATTTTGCCATTACAAGGTGGTATACACAAGAGGACAGAAAACAATTTTATGAATTATGATTTTTGGGAATAGTGAAATAGTTTATTTGGGATATGAAATCGAATTGAGTAACATCTTTAAATTGTGACACATGATTTACGATTAAGTTCAAGTTTGGATTGAATATGTTAAAGTTTATCTTAAATTTATTAAAGTGTTTTAAATTATAAGTTATGATTTTGTAACGACTAGAGAATATGAAGGGTTTATGATTTACGGTTTATTAGAGAGATTGAGGTTTTAAATTGATTCTACGATTTACGAATTATAAGTATTTAATTTTGAGCTTGAAGAGATGATGGTAAAAATTTTGTTTGAAATATTTTTGGAAGATATGGAATCGACTTTGAAGAAAAAATAAAAAATATTTAAATTTGCTCATATGATCTATGATTTATAAAGTTATTTAGATTCAAGTTTAAAAGCCTTGATTATGGATATTTAAATTTTGGTAAAAAAATTATTACTTTGAAGAGTAGTTGTGACTTAATGGAAGCTAGATATACGCATTTGAAGGATATAGAATTAAATTTGGGATTATTTAAATGTTTCATTTTGTAGTATGAATTTCGACGGATAAACTTATTAAATATTGAGTTTCAGATTTGGAAAAAAAAAGAAGGGGGTTATTATTTGAGTTGCAATACACAAGAGTTGTTTCGAGATTTATTAGAGATTTAAATCGTGATTAAAGTTGACAGTCTAGGACAATTAAAATTTTGGCGAAGTATCTTGAAAATATTATTGAGAAAATTTCGAGGAACTTGAAATTTTAGATTAGATCATATATTGGTAGAAGACCAAGAAGCAAGCAAGGTCCCCTAGTGAGATAGAAGTATTCCACATTAGATTGCCATGCCACCTATGATTATGATATTGCATATACACAAGTGTAATTAGTCCCCGACCAAACCGATGAACACATCTTTGACTTACTCGACCTTCCCTCAAATCTAGATTTTGTTTATGACCATCTAATTGTTTGGAACTTAGAAGTGATTAGAACCATTCCCTTGACCATACCCTCATCTAGGAGACTAATTTCTCTCTAGAAACTGTGTCTCTAACTTATCTTAACGTGATCTACGAGATTTTATAAATATTCTATCTTTCGTGCTTAAACCTTGTATTTTTGGTGCATTAATTAGTACCTTACGAAAACCCACTTTCTATTTTTGATCACCTGGCGTTCCCCATCGTGACTTTGATATTTGGAACACAACACTAGACATTTCTTCCAACAAATGTCACATGCAAGACCTAGATGAGCTCACCTTCATGTAGGTGTATCATGTCCCACTAAAACACGTCCCCTTGTACTCTATTTTTATGGTACGACTTTCGGGCCATAAAAACTAACTATAACCTATACCATGGAACCAATATACTTTTGACTATATATTGGGACTCAATCTCGACTCAAATCTTCGACCCAATTGCGATCTGCTAAATCCGTTAAATGCTTAACCTTGTGTTTTATCTTGACTGCTTAACCCTTGTCATTTATTTTAATGTCTTATCTTACTTAGACACATAACATCTTTCGCTCTTCAATATTGCAACCCTTACTCTTTTTTTTCCTTTTCACTAAATTGCTTGTCATATTTCACCTTGATTCCTCTATGGTTTATGCAACTTCGCTCATGTTATGATTTCCTTGCTCAAGGAAAAATGTGATCATGACAATCTTGGGTTAGTAGAGGTTAGATTGGAGAACCCCACAACATGGATAATAATGCAGTAGTTAAGCTAACTACGAGATTATGAGGTATAGAGGGGATGTGAATAAAAATGTGCAATAAAACCGAATCAATGAGGTAAGGAATGATATATTATGTTATGATAAAACACTCGAGGATAAATAGACTTCGCGAATTTCAAATTTTGTTTTAAGGTAACTATATAGTCGAGTGGAAAATCTTCTAAAGTGTTGGTGGTTTAAGAACCAAATATATATATATATAGAATTTATGGATGCAATTTTTGATAAAGACAATGTTGACGTTATGATGATATTATTTTCCAAGGATAACCAATTGTTGAAGAAAGAAACCTTTATATTTTTGATTAAGTTCTAAAATGATTATGAATAAGAAGTTAAGACGAGTTTTCATCAAAAAGAGGAGATTGTTGAATTCAAATTTTCGAGAGAGACTAATGAACATTATAGAAATTTTTATGATGATGGAAGATTGAGCTATGAAAGTATACTGTTAGTTTCCGAGATTATCGAACGTTGAAGACGGACTTTTTGATACCTATAGATGCATCGTACATTGACCAATAATACAAATTTTAGAAAGAAGATTTTAACTTTTACTTAGGCCAAATTGGTTGAAGATTTTAGAATTTTATCTTGGAAAGATATATACGTGAGCTGGTATAATGGAGATTATGGGATTCAAATTTAAGAACTATTTTATGACGAGATAGAGGAAGTGAGAATACAATTATAATCATATTGATTTTGGTAACGGGACGTGGTACGAAAGAAATTGATGGAAAGAACGATTCATGATAAAAGAGATTACACGAATATTGATTAAGGAGTTTATTACCTACTTATGAAGTTGCCCCTTTTAAAGTTAGTGTTAAGGTTGATTGAGCTTAGTCATTGATCGATTGTCATGTGCATGATCGTAATCTAAAACCATCGAAATTTTGTTCTAATCGATCGAATAACTCATTGCCATTGAAATGTCGTTTCATTCTCGTCAAACAATTGATTGCCTTTTTGTTCAATATGAATCAAATTCTTATCGATTATACTGCTTCTATCTCCTTCGCCCTACCTATCCTAATTTTTCCTAAATTTCGAGGACGAAATTCTTTTAAGTTGGGTAGGATGTAAACCCCCTAAATTTCTACTACGATTTTTTTTTAATTTCGTATTTATTTTTTTCGTATCTATACGTCGCACATGAGTCGCTTTGACGTATTTACGTAGCGTGCCAAATTCGCGTTTCATAATTTCTCGACGAGTGCGAATATGTGTCGAGGTACATATCTTAGAAAAATATTTTATTATAAATTTTATTTTTAGGAAAGGTACATGTTCAAATAATATGTGATAAATATTTTAATTTCTAAAAAGAGTTATTTGTTCGTCGTTTAAAAAAATGAGTGGTGATTTGAAAAATTGTGGTTTATATAAAATATTTCCAAAAAGATTTGCGAAAAGTAAAATTTGCTTATTGATATATTTTGTTATTTATAAAAGCTAGATCATGAAGTAATATTTAAGTATTTATAGTGATTTTCGAAATTAATTAATATTGTATTTTAATATTTATGAAAAAGATATTTGGAATCTTGTTTATTTAATATTTGATTAAATATGGTAAATTAAATTGCAAAAGATTTATTGACTTTATTTAAAAATAGTTTAAATGAAGAGTAGTATTTTTCTAGATTTGATTTGAATTGGATTGAGTTATTTTTAAATCGGTTTAAATAAATAGGTGATTTATCTAATTGGGATTTAATTAATCCCAATCCCGATCCAACTGGGAATTTCCACCTCCTATAAAAGGAGAGGTACTCCTCCAGAATTTTTCTACCATCCATATAGTGCATCGTGTCTGTGTCTCCCATCCACTAAAATTTCCCCATTACAAATACAGATCTCTTCGTGTCCGACATACCGGACACCACTTTGTCTCTATGTGTCACGCAGGATACGACTCTAGTTTCTGACACCAGCACTACTGCCGTCCCGGCCACAAACCCCTGTCCGGCTACCCCGGCAGCATCCCCGCCATCACCACCACCGTAACTCACCCACGCCACAACATCAACACAAGACCATCATCATCCCTGTCAAGCGACCCTGTCTCCAGCACCAACCGTCCATATCCCCGTCGCGACCAACTCCGACCCGCGACAAGACGATCACCATCACCAAAAATCTACAAAGAAGAAGAAGACCTCACCTGGCCGCGCCGGAACAGTCCACCGCCACCGTTCCGGTGATAGGCGCGCCGCTCTGTCGATTTCGCCGCCGCCGTTCCCTATCCGGACTAGCCCCCTCTCCGACCGGGTTACCCTAGATCGCGTCGAGCCGTTCGCCGGCGTCAGCGCCGAGCACCCCGGCGAGCTTTCCCGTGCGCGACCACCGTTGAAGTCCGATCTCCGCTTCGACCGTGACGAAAGCCCCACCCGCAGATCCACACTTCCCGCCGCCTCCACGCAGGCGCGCCCCTCTCCGACTGCCGGATAAACCCCATCCGCCGCTCCACCACCGCCGACTGCCGGCGTTCTCCGCTTCCCTTCCCGCACGGCGAGCGCCGCCTCCACCAAACCTCGCCAAGCGCCGCCCGGCCGCTTTCGCCGCTGCGCGACCGCCTCCCGAGCCGCCTCTAGGTAAACCCTCAACTCTCTCTCTCTCTCTCTCTCTCTTACTGTTTCGAACCATTTGGAGGAGAGTATAGCTGTATAAGTGAATTATAATTATTATTATTATTTTTTAGTTTATAATTGTTATTATTATTAATAATAGTTTATAACTGTTATTATTATTATTATTAGGTTATTACTATTATTATTATTATTGTTATTAGTATCATTATCCTTTTAAAATTATTTTTACAAAATATTTAATTTAGTGTATTCAGCTAATATAAAATTTTGACTAGTAAATCATAAATTTCAAATTACTATACAATAAATATTTTTCAAGTATTCCTCTAAAAATTATGGTTATTAATAAAATATGGTTTTTATCTATAAAAATATGTGTTGAAAAACATAGAGGTAGCCTAAAACAATTTTTGATTATTAAAGTATTTTCCAAAAATATATTTTTACTAATAAAAATTTATTTTTACTAATAAGGTTAGTTTCTGGTATTATAAATACTTTCTAGAAATATGGTACGTAACTCTCTACATAAATTTTTCTCGACTACCACCATTAATCGTGACTAAATCATGCTTCCTATTTTCATGTGGATTCGTACCCTTACTCATCGAACATGGCTACTGGACAGACATGACTTGTCGGATTTTGCACCACACCAGGCGACACCCCAGGCAAGATACCTTGCCATTATACTGTTTATTTTAGTTGCATTTTATTTACATATCACTGTTCATTTATTTCTAGTTCTTGATTACTGCCTGCTCAGTGATATTAGTTGTACCTTGTTATTTACCCTTTGATTGCATATGGACTTAGAGTTAAGGGACTACCACTAGCTTAGTGCATTGCATAAAACTTTGACACTGTTGTGCCACGAGATGTGTGAGTTATGAGTAGCATATAGTCTACGGACTTGCGTGTTGGCTGATCACTGATGCGTGCAGGACGTGCGTTAGGTCTAACTGTCAATAGTTGTATGTTAGAAGACTTGGCGGTTAGTAGTGTTACATGGTCGTGGATACGACCTGATATGTGCATTGGGTGGGGAGGACATTACCTGACGTATGGGCTTCTATGCACTTCCCTTATTACATGTGCGCTCCGCCGGAGACGCAGGCTCCAGGTGCCCTCTGACGTTTTCCAGAGCGTTATGGACGTATCCCCTTGCACATGATGCCCTCTGACGATCTTCGGACGTTACGGACGTAGGCTCCTGGTACCCTGTATGGGAACTATGCCGATCCTATTTACAGCCAGGGCTCATGCGTCGAAGGATTGTTTCTCAAGCTGCATGATCACTTTAGTACGGTTAGGTTACCTCATTTATGTCATGTCGCTTTCTTTGATTGTGGCATATTTTATATTCAGTATTATATGGCATGTTGATGTATCTTGTTACGTCCCTCTGAGGATCTGGTTATCTCGCCAGGTGTGTGTTTCGTGATTTCTTGCAGGTGCTCTAGCTAAGGCCATTCCTTCCTTCGTGGTGATTGCTCTTGGACTCGCCATTGCTCATGCTTGCTAAATTCTTTCCTTGTATATTTCGTTCTTATTAAAATTAGTTGGTAGTGGACTTTGTCTCCGCCCAACGATGTATACATGACAAATTCAAAGTTGCTTTTATATCATATTTATCTTTGTGGATGAGATTTAGTACCTTGGTTACTGCATTTTACAGCTTATGTATATATACGAGAGTCCATATACTTCGTATGTATACAGCTGGCATGATTACGTTCTAGTCCTACGTATTTTGAGACTGGGGCGTTACACTTAGGGAATGCAAAAGTGAGGGGATACGGATCCTTCCTTCAAATGACCTCTAGCCTAGTGGTTAAGAGAGATGCATGCGGCCCAAGTGGTCGGGAGTTCGATCCCCAGTGGAAGCTAGTTCTCCACAAGTACCCATTGCTTCAATATATATATATATATATCTATAATACGAAAAAAAAAAAAATATATATATATATATATATATATATATATATATATATATATGTATATATATATATATATATATAATACGATATGATCCGAACAGGAGTTGGTCCATGAGTTACGATATTGGACTGTGCCCATATGTATTAAAAGAGAATTCTCATGTAAGGCGTGGACAAATACCCAATTATCTACACCTCATGATCCCACCACCTACCCGATGTCAGACTAAATTACTAACTCCATTGTCACCCCCTTTGAAGGCTCAACTGGAAATGAGATACAATTGGACGATTTTTACCTTAGTTCATTTTTGTTAGCCGAATAACCTTAACACTCACGCTATATTTGCTCGTTCCCGTCAGCCGAACAACCTTAGCACCTCTGCTATATTTGTTTATTTCCGCCAGCCAAACAACCTTGGAACTCATGCTACATTTATTCGTTTCCACCAGCCGTGCACCCAGGAGATCCATCATATTGTCATCTCGATCCTTTCGATCACATAACTAAACTGACATGCCTTTATTCGTTCCCGCCAGCCGACCACCCAAGAGATCTAATATATTGTCATCTCGATCCATTAACCACAAAAACAAATCGATACGTTCATTCACACCACTATTGTGCGCTAAACACAACATTTACTCTACCTTGGCCGTGTCAATCCAACGATGTTCACCTTAGCTCGTTTTTGCTAGCCGAATAACCTTAGCACTCATGCTATATTTGCTCATTTTCGACCGTCGAACAACTTTAGCACCCCTACTACATTTGTTCTTTTCCACCCGCTGAACAACCTTAGAACTCATGCTACATTTTTTCGTTCCCGCCAGCCGAGCACCCAGGAGATCTATCATATTGTCATCTCGATCCGTTCGACCACAGAACCAAATTGATATGGCTTTATTCGTTTCCGCCAGTCGAGCATCCAAAAGATCTAACATATTGTCATCTCGATCCTTCGGCCAAAAAAAAATTGATACGTTCATTCACACCACTATTGTGCACTAGCCACAACGTTTACTCTACCTTAGGCGTGTCAGACCTAACATTGAAGGCAATATGTATAGTTGCATCCAACATTAGGTCTGATTTACCTTCCGCCTGTAAATTTTTTGACACCCCGACCATCTTATGGTGGATGCTCCTAACTCCATCTTGAGAAGAGAGCCTGTATAATCGATCCGAATTATACGCATGAATGTTCAACACCATTTGCTTCGAATCAATTAGAGCCGCCCAAATCAGTCCTGTAACTATAGGCTCTGATACCATTTATTGTGGAATGCGATGTGACCCGAATCGCAGTTGGCCCACGAGGTGCGATATTGGACTAAGCCCATATGTTTTAAAAGAAAATTCTCATATAAGGCCTGAATCAATCTCAATTATCTACACCTCATAATCCCACCTCCTACTCGATGTGAGACAAATTATCAACTGCATTGTCACCCCCTTTAAGGGATCAACTGAAAAGGAGATACAATCCAATAATACACACACACACACACCCCCTATGGAGGTCTTCTTCCTTGAGAGCTAGAAAGACAGTCCCATACTAGAAAACACTCAAGCGAGTATCTCAATATAATATCATGCTTAGTAATGAGATATGCATACTGGTTGGTGGCCCATGTGGTGGGTGCCGTGTGGGATGTTTTTCTAGTAAAATTAAGTTTAAACACTTATAGAGATCTTCATCTTTGAGAGCTAGAAAGACAGTCCCATATTGGAAAACACTCAAGCGAGTATCTCAATATAATATCATGCTTGGTAATGAGATATGCACACAGGGTGGTGGCCCATGTGGTGGGTGCCGTGTGGGATATTTTTCTAGTAGAATTAAGTTTAAACACCTCAAGAAAACATTTATACTTTTTGTTACACTCTTGGAAAAAATTTCTTAGGAGCTTAGTCCCAAAGGGACCTAGGACCTAGCAACTCGGACTCGGGCTCAAGGGCGCTTAAGAGACGCTTTGATGGTGAACTTTGCACTTAGCATCGTCGCATGGCGCTTGTTCACATTTGTTGCACACGTGCGCGAGCTTTATGCGTGAGGTGCATGCATCTACGCTTATGCGCGCATGCGCTGCTGTAATATTGCACATAAGCGCATATCAGTTGCTGAGATCTTAGGCCTATGCGTGTATGGGCAACTGTTGTTGTGCCGTAGTACGCATATTCGCAGACTCCACTGATTGTGGGGTTTGGAATATCAATCTTATTTTTTTAAGAGTTGGTGGTTTAGTCCCACATCGGCTAGGGGTGGAGATGAGATTTCCACCCCTTCTTTATAAATAGATATCTCATGCCTCTTTTTGGAGACACGCTGAAAATGAAATTAAAATTAGTACAGGGAGTTCGTTCGAGTCACATATAGAGGTGACTACAAGCGTTCCAGAAGTTCTCTTGTGACCCAAATCCCAATATCAAATATTATATTAGACACTATTACTAATAACCCTAATACTTAAATGTCTAGAATAATTTTTTTTCTAATTTATTAATAATTATTTGCTTTATGATAAAAAAATTATTTCTCCGATGTGAAACCGTCGATATTGCCAATACCGTCGATCCCGATACTTACAGGAAGGATCCGATACCGATACTGCGAACCTTGGCTAGAAGTAGTAGTAGACCACCCTATGTTGCATTGACACAAATCGTCAAGACAAGGAAATGACATGGCAACATAGACATGACATCTATTTTAGTGTGTCCTAATGTATTTTGGAGTTTCTGGATTGTGTCCTATAAGTTACGTGCCTGTCATGCCCCAGAACCAGAATACTGGAGAGCAGGGGACAGGCACAGCCAGCTACGTATATTAAAGTGAATCCCACCTCGATATACGGTCACGGCTGTCTAGATACATGATGGTTTAACTACAAGCCAATAGTCTCTTAAGGTCAAGAACAAGCCTAGTGTCTCAATCTCAAGCAAGCAAGTAAATATAACAAGATGGTAGATCATCAGACATACAAAGTAAGGCGTTCCATACATTATATATTCAGATGATCATGAAGTTAGTCGTACAAAATACGAAGACTAGTAAGAGTTTAAGTCATACATGATCAACCCTAGGATTTGTCAATAATGTTACAGCCCTTAGGCAGACAATAATGTAAATTTAACGCGAGATAACACTTGCTCGGCGGCTAAATGCCTCAAAAGAATAATTTACAATAGAGAGGGAAGGTAAAATAAAACCCACTCATTGCCAGGGTTGCTGTCACGACCCGCACCCTAAAGTAAGGGCACGAGAAGTGGGTACGTCCAGCCTACGCCACAGTGTCGGCGGTAGAACGCTGTCCTAGGTCAATCATCTAACAATATATAAGGTACCTGTACAGTATATACACTCCGAATGGAGGTGACATAGCAAATACAGTCTCAATCACATCTAAGGTAGAATACGATAAAAAGATAGATATATATGTAATGAAATAAAACCACAGAGATACAACCAGATAGAGTTCTAAGTGTCTAAGATAACACAAATCCAGAAACATCCCAAATCTCAAATACAGTAATCCAGAGAATAAATACAACTGAAAATGACTAATCTAAAGTAATGGTGTCTCATCCACTGCTAATAGATCCTGCTGAAAATCCAGGGGTAATGTCTCATCAAACTCTATCCTGGCTATACCCGTAAAGGTAGAGAAATCAGCTAACATGTACTCTATAAACATCAACGGTTATCCTGTCAAAAAAATGAGCAAGTACAAACACTAACAGCAGTTCCATATGAATTGACAAATTCTATAAGAAACAGTATAATAAAATACAAGACAAAGATATAGGATGACTTGGGAACCATTCGGAAATCGAGTTACAATCCTTAAACCAAACAAGGACCAGAGTTGTAACTATTCTTTCGAACAGAACTTAGCCTCCAATCAAGGTACAAGATAAAGGCATATAGAACATGTGAGTAAATGAATATCATAGCATGGTAAGAAAAGTATTAAAAGTAGAATTGAGCAGGATATAAGATAAGATAAAATAAAAATAAAATGTACCTTAAATTATTAGAGTGTTATGTGATCGGCTTTGGGTATGTTACAGGACAGGTTATCCACTTGGCCCGACAATCACAAGAAAATCTCTGGAAAGGCTCATGCCTTTTTCACTTAACAAAATGCCTAAAATTGGCTTTTGAAAGAAAATGAGAAAAAGTACAAAAGTACAAATTGTTTCTGGGAAGTATTGCTATGGAAGTCTGATCTGAGAGCGATCACTTTGTTCCTTGGACCATACGATGATGATGAAGAGAACTGCTTGAAGAAGATGAACAATCGGAATAACTAAGTCACCAGAAAGGTATCGACACAACGACACTGATGGCACAGTCGAATGCTTTCCTGCTTTGCTTCACCCTGTTCTTGAGAAAAAGTTGAAGAAATGCTTCTGGGAATATCACTCTGAAAGTATGAGTTTTCTCAGAATCTCCTCTTCTGTATATCTCTCTTGATGTTGTCTTGTGTTAAAAATAAATCTATTTATAGACTAGACCCTGTGTGCGTAAAAAGCAACATAATTGGGTCTCTACGCAAGTAACTGTTACCCACGATGAAAATCAAACCTCTACGTATGATGACATGTGTCCCATGTAGAGCATTAGTCTCTACGCATGGTGACATGTGTCCCACAACTTCAGCAATATAGGGAGAGTACGTACACACGTTCCTTGATAAGTGTGGCATGAAAGCCACGTATACAGACCACGTTCTCACATAGCCAAAAAAGGTTGAGCGTAAAATAACCCAAAATAGACTTCCTGCGTAAAGTAGCAGATTGGGCGTAAAATAACCAAAAATAGACTTCCTGCGTAAAGTGGCTGAAAAGTAGCCTTGAGCGTATAATTAGCTCAAATAAACTCTACGCACACGAAAACCTTGAGCGTAAAAACTCGAATAGCTTTCATGCGTAAAAGAAGCAGTCTCTTGAGCGTAAAGTAGCCCATCTGCACACTAAATGACAAGTGTTGGGTTTGGTGTAAAAAAATTTCTCGGCTTCTGTACAATTTGCTGTCAGAAAATCATTCTGTCAGAACAGTATCACGCACATTAAATGCGATGTGGACAGCCTGTCTCCCGCGTAAAGGTTTGAGGATGTCTCTCGCGTAAAAGAGCTCGCATAGAATTTTGAATCTGACTCAATAGAGTCTTTTAATGATCCTTGCATAGAGTCTGACTTTGCGTAAAGTTCTTAACTTCTTTGACTTGGTCTATGAAGTTTATTTTATGCTTCTACAAGACCCCCTTCAAAGTTTTCAAATTTTTCTAAAATTTGAAATAGTTTGAACATAAGCGTAAAATTTGGAATATCCAACAATCATCCGCGTAAAATTCGGGATACCCAACGGTCATCTGCGTAGAGTTCTGGATACCCAACAGTTCGCGTAAAGTTTGGGATATCCAACAGTCAGCATAAATTTTGGGAATTTGAACCGATTTCAAAATTTTCTATAAATAGAGCTTTGCCGATAGAGAGAGAGAACTTTACTCATTCTCGTAATCTCAATCTTCTTTACTCTCTTTTTCTTTGAAATCTCAGTCCCAATCAATGGCCCCCAAGAGCAAAACTACCGCCGGTGCCAAGGGCAAGAAGCCCGCCGCTGCTTCGTCGACGGCTGATCGTGCAAAGATCACCATCCCATCATCAGTGGCGACTCCGAGACCTAATCCCGCTGTGGCTCCGGCCATGATAGGTAAAATCCTATCTAGTTCGACCGTGAGTTCGTCGGAGAAGAAGAAGAGCCGAACCCTAAATTTATGCCCACGTTTATATGTGTCAGCGTAAAACTCACCAAATACGTTCACGACTATACGTGCCAACGTAAAAAAATAGAAACAACAGAATACGCCCACGTTATACGTGTCAGCATAGAATTTATAAATACGCTCACGTCAATACGTGCCAGCGTAAAAATATAAACGACAAAATACGCTCACGTCAATACGTGCCCGCGTAAAAACAACATACGCTCACGTCTATACGTGCCAGCGTAAAAAATTAAATACGCCCACATCTATATGTGCCAGCGTAAAAACAACATACACTCATGTCTATACGTGCTAGCGTAAAATACGCAAGTGATAAGACTTTGCGTAAAGGAAATAAATTCTGAAAACAGAGAATCTTTTGCACTTAATTTTTAATTTTAATCAACTTAATTTCTACGCGTAAGCATAGAGTTTGCATAGTCAAGCTCTCTAGTACAAAGTCTTTAATTTTTATTCGTAAAATTCAAAATAAGTCATCTGCATAAAATTCGATTTTAGATTTTTACTAACTTGATTCTCCTTTTTCTTTTGGCAGTGGACTTGCAAATTCATCCTCTCGCGGAGGTATTCGGCTCACCAGCTGGTATAGTGGGCTCAAACTACTTGGAGAATTTGTCCCATGTTGAATTCCCTCATTCAGATACACAGTACCCTGAAGAGAGACAACAAATGATAACTGCTCAGGGAGACAGAATGCTGTTGTCATTGATGAATGGAGAATTGCTGGTGTCGCTAGATGGCCAACAATTTTTGAAGCCTGCCTTTATGTTTGTCTATAGATTTCCAATCACAAACCAACCCCAAGAAGGAGGCTTAGGTATTTAAGTTTGAAGAGAGAGCGATGTATCTCCCAGACATGGCAAGGGATTATCCCTATCTTTATTTGTACACGCCACCCATCCAAGACAGATGCTATGGAACCTGACTCCCAGCAGTCATGGTAGAACAGGCAGAATTATTTTCAAGAGGGACGGGGCCAACCAAATGGGCTACCATACCAGTACTCCCAGTGGTGGTATTATTCCTTTTGCCGGTCTACTGCCTGGATTCACACCAAGTGAAGATTCAGCTTTGATTCAACCAGTACAGATCCCAATGTTCATAAACAAGCTTATGAAGCCTCAGTATTATATCCCCAGGCCAACCCTAGGCTGCCAGGGTGGATGACACCTTATAATCAGAACTGGATTCAACTTAGTGCCTGGATCGTGAAGAATTTCAAAACAGAACTACAAGCCATTGGATTATATGAAGTAGTAGCCTCCATGAATCAGGGTATACCAATGAACAACAACCTGTTCTTGGCTTTAATGGAGTTGTATATCAGTTCAACAGGGACTTTTGTAACTCCGATAGGTGAAATAGGCTTTGCATTGCATGAGATGCAGTTTATCTCCAAGCTGCCAATGGGTGAAGCTCCATATGAAGAATATGTTCCCTCCAACCGGGAACTAGCAGAGATCAGGGAAAAAAAATCCTCAGTTAGTTGAGGTATACCAAGAATTGATGTGCCACTATCTGACTTGCACCACTATATATGAAAGTGGATCGCATTTGGCATATATCAATAAATGGACAACATATCTATTCTACTATAAGAATAGAATATCCAAGGATGACAAAGAGAAATTTCAAGATTACAAGGCTCAACCTATCAACTCTTGTTCAATCATCCCTCCTGATTCAATAAACACTTGGATGGCCACCTATAAGTTTTCGGATAAATATTTGGCCACCAAGGCTGGAGAATTCCCTGCTGGGACCGAAGCATTGAGCTTTCTGAGACACGACAGCCGAAAGCTCTCAAAAGAAGCCTTGCTAGCGGGTTTTCTCTCCCTGTGGCTACGAAGATAGGTCGTACCAGGGATTGGCACAGCTGACAGGATTCACCGAAATGTACTATAGCCAGCAGTACGTTTGGTATTCAAAGTCAGAATCAACCTTTTATCGGCAATGGTATGCCGGATAAATGCAGGTTTATGAGCATTTGGTGATGAACTGATCAACAATGCTCCTCACCGAAAAGATTTTCCTAGGGTGGAGATGCCCTACACTTATCTGACGGGCTGGTTGTTGCATCATAACTGCAGTTTGTTGCCACCAGGCCCTGGGAATGATACGGAGGTATTCCTCCAGAAGTTTAATAAAGCCACATGGACTGCAACTTCAGTGGCAGACACCCGGACAACACTCAACTATTCCCACGGGTGGAACTTTTTCTATGCAAGACCACCAGTCCCAGCTGACTGTTTTGGGATATAATTTGAAGATATAGGTGAAAGAAGGACTTCATTACCTGTACCAGTTTTTAAATGGCTAATGTGCATCAGACCCTCACATCTGATGTATAGGAATGAAGACAACTGTGCGTTCGAACCGTATCTACCCAGTCGGTTCGCTCGTCAGTTTGGATATGACCAACTTCACGTTGGTAATCCCTCCACCATCTTCCACCATTATGGAAAATTAATTGATGGTACAAGAGCATGGAGGTACTTTAGCACTGCATGTACCGGTGCCAGATTTCGGGTATCAACTGCTACAAGTACAACTGAGCTACGAATGCTTCATATGTATGCTCGTTTTTATGCATCCATTCGCTCCTTTGCGAATGACTACAACATGAAAGGGAGTCTTCGATAGGCCAAAGAAGGAAATATCGAAGAACCAGTTAGGGTACCTTCGGACATACCCGATGATGTTGCTGTTCCAGACGAGTATCTAGAAGTGATTCCGACGGGATCTGGGGAACCAGTTGCAGGACCAATTATCATCTCCAAAACCTGGAAGCGGAAATCAAACGCAGTTGTTACCCTCCAGGAGAAGAAGAAGAAAGTCACTGTTAAAGGGCCTTCTAGACAGAGAGTCGCTACTCCAGAGAGCGAAACTCCAGTCGAGGAGCCTCAACACATTGCATCTTCTTCAGCTCATCCTGAAGAAGGGTCTTCAGCATCTCAACCCGCAGTATCAACAGAAATTATGGGGTTCCTATCTCCTGGACGTCTCAGCACCTCTGTACATCTGACTTCTCCACAGAAGGTGCAAACTATTGAGGACACTGCCACGACTCGTGCTAGTGATCCGGAGCCCATCCCCTCAGATGAACCGGCTCTTGACTTCGACGATGATGACTGGGATCAGGATTATGACTCGCTCTTGGAACGTCCTGCACCTACTCTAGGTAAATATAATTTACACAAAATTTATACAAAATTATGTATTATGATTTTATATATTAACTTATTTTGCTTAATTTTTGTAGGCGTCATCGTTACAGCAAAGCCTGTTGCTACCCCTCCTCCTCGAGAGATTATCCACGAAGAAAACATAGAGTCTGAAGAAGAGAGTTCTTCTTCCAAAGAAGATACTGTTCAAGAAGACTCTCCATCCATGGAGGTACAACAAGAGCCTGAAGTAGAGGCCCAACAAGGATTGCCTTCTCTTGCTGAAGACAGAGAAGAAGAACCAACTGCTGATGAAGAAGTAGTTGCAGAAGAAGAACCAGCTGTAGATAAAGAAAAGCTGCAGAAGAAGAACCAGTTGCAGAAGAACCAACTGCAACTGAAGTACTCCCAAAAGGTGATGAAGATATTGTCAACTCATCAACCGAAATCGGAGACGTGGTAATAGCATCTTCAGTTATTGCTACTGATCTGGCACAAGTTCTTGAGAAGACAGTGTCTGAACCTGAATCATTTACAACAGTCACCATTCCTTCCGCAACAATCACCGCCACCGAAACTCAAGTAGTTTCAGCTCCAGAAACGGCTGGAGAAATAATTCATACACATGCTGAAGACATTGTCTCTGGAGCTCCTGTGAATCAATCAGCAATGGTAGCAACATCAACAATGGCTTTAACTCAACTTGCTACTAAGGCAACAACAACATCTGCTCCCAGTCTTCAGAAGAGGAATTTGGTAGACCTTGCTGCCACGTCGAGCTCTAATGCCGAAATGAATCTCTTAGTTGAGATCCATACTGAAACTTTCTACAAAACCTTGGTAGCCTTAATCAAGATGGTCCTGAAGAAGGGCCTAAATTATGAAAGTTTGAAGGCTGCAATTGCTCTCACGATCAGGAATGTTGCTATGTTCAATGACGCTGAGAGAGCCGCAGCTTTGGAGAAGGTAGTGGAAGGACTTGAACAGCCTATTAAAGAATATCTAAGGTTGTCAAGTGAAACTCTTGAAAGTCTCATCCAAACCGAGTATGATTCTTTAACAGCTGAATACATCACTCGACAGACTATTTTCAATGAATCTCTCCAGGAGTACAGTAGCAAAGTCGCCAAAGAAAGAGCTTTTTTGGCTAAAACTAAACCTCAGCTGGAGACTTACAGTAAAGCCTATAAAACTTCAAACATGAGAATTCATCAACAGAATGATAGAATTCATGAAGTTGAGGAAGAATTGGCTAGCTTGAAGGTGGAGAGAGAGCAGACGATCGCAGCTAGAGACCAACATCTGACGCAGAGCTCAATATTGGAAGAAAACGTTTTTGGTGCTGAAGCTGTCATTAAAACCCTTGATGATGCCAAGAATAAAATGATAGCTACTTTTGCCGAACTCTCTTATCTCTGTACTCCAGAAGCTCGTCGTACCGTAGCTACTGCTACTGTATTGAATTCTCGTGAGAAGCGTCTAGCAGAGCTGCAGAAACTACTTGAAGATGTATCTGCTCCACCTTAGAAAAATAAAGAATTTTTGTATTCTTCTTTTTATATCATCAATAAAGAATTTTGTATTCTTCTGTCTTTTCTATTTTATAATATTTCTAGAAATAAATGAAATCATTGTTTTATGACCCTATCATTTATTTTAAATTTAAATAATAGGTTTGAGATAGAAAATATTTATCAGAGGTAATATGAACATGATAAGTTTTCTAAAAGTAGATTATACCTATCCAGAGGTAATGTGGACATGATAGATAATGAATCTTATTTTCTTTTTAGAGTATACAATACTCTCAGAGGTAATTTGAACACGACGTATCGTAACAACTCAAAGAAAAATGGATTAATATCTATTCAGAGGCTATATGGACATGATATATAAGAAAAGAAGTAGACTTAATATTTATTCAGAGGTCATGAGAACATGATAAATAATAATAAAAAAATTTAATCAGCTGGTAAGACAGAAGATCAAAATTCTCTTTTAGGAGAACAAATAATCAGCTTAACCAAACCTTGGTAGCTGGAGAATAAAGAAGAAATTCAGACATAATATTTTTTTAAGAATTTGCCATTAATTGGCATCATGAGCAAATCCCATTAGGTTTAGACAACCTATAGGCACCATTAGAGAATACTGTCTCGACTACATAAGGACCTTCCCATTTTGCTTGGAATTTCCCTTTGCTCTTATGAGTCATCCCCATCGGTCTTCGGACAGCTAGAACTAGCTCACCGACTTTTAATACCCTCTCTTTAACTTTACGATTGAAAGCTTAAGATATGCGGGCTTGATATAGCTCGATGTGCTGTTGTGCTTGAAGACACTTCTTGTCTAGTCCTTCAAGTTCTTGGAGTCGTAAGCGATTATTATTCTCCGAGGTTAGCTCATTAGCAATGGCTATTCTAAGAGATGGGATTTGGATTTCCAGTGGAAGAACAGCCTCACATTCGTAAACCAGTAAAAATGGTGTAAAACCAGTAGGAGTTCGGACTGTGGTTCGGTAAGTCCATAAATATTCCCCAAGTTTCTCATTCCAATCACGTTTATTAGAAGAGACAAACTTTTTGAGAAGTTTAATAATTGTCTTGTTGAAAGCTTCGGCCAAACCATTAGCAGCTGGATTGTAAGCTGTAGAAGCCAGATTTTGGATCCGATTCTTGTCACAAAATCTATAAAATGCCTGACTGGCAAATTGGGGTCCATTATCATGAATTATCCTTCGGAAAATTCCAAAACGATAAATGACATGGTGTTTGATGAAGCTAACCACATTAGATGTTTTCACTTCAACAAAAGGAACCGCTTTCGCCCATTTAGAGAAATAATCCGTTATGGCCAGGATAAACCGATGTCCTTTAATAGAAGGAGGATTAATCGGACCAATAATATCCATGCCCCAAGCTTTGAAAGGCCAAGAAGCTGCTGTAGGATGTAAGAATTCAGAAGGATGGTGAATAAAGTCAGCATGAATCTGGCATGCTTTACACCGACTGGGATAATCCACTGCATCTGCTATCATGAAAGGCCAATAATACCCCATTCTTCGAATACGGTCCTGTAATTTTGGACCCAGTTGATGAGCACCGCAGACACCATCATGAGCCTCACGGAGTGTTTGCTTAGCTTCACTCTCAGAGAGACAACGCAGCAAAATTCCGTCATAAGAACGACGATATAACATATGCAAAGAAGAATCGTAGTAGAATCGAAATGATCGTCTCTTGATTGATGCAGCTTCTTTTGGATCTTCAGGTAAAATTCCATGAACCACATAATCAATAAATGGACTACTCCAATCCCTTTGCTGAGAATTTAATTCTGTAGTATAACTTTGTTCGATATGCAAATTATTCTTGACACGTAATAGATCTCTATCTAACAAAGTAATGGTGTTTTGTCTTCTGATTGAAACAGCTATGTCTGCAGCTAAACTAGCAAGAGCATCAGCTTCCAAATTTTGAGAACGTAGTACGAATTCAATAAAGAATCCTTTGAATGAAAGGACCAATTCGATTACCACTTGATGATAGGGAATGAGGTTAGAATTTCTGACTTCATATGTCCCTCTGACCTGATTAACAATCAGTTGAGAATCTCCATAAGCTTCCTGGAACTCAATGTCCAATTATTTTGCTACTTGAAGACCAATTAGCAGAGCATTATATTCTGCCATATTATTGGAATATGGTTCATTAAGAGAATAAGCACGGTATATGACCATTTTATCAAGAGAGACCAAGACGATGCCTACTCCAGAGACAATATTGCCTTTAGGTCCAACCCGCGATGCTCCATCAAAGTATAGTTGCCAAATGTCATCCTTTAAAGTCATGTTGCAATCCACTACTTCATCTGGAATGTCCTTATATAGCTTAGTGGTTTCAGGTATAGGGTGAGCTGCTAAGAAATCAGCTAATGTTTGACCCTTCACTGATTTTTGAGGTACATAGACCATATCATAAGGAGTAAGCAACATTGCCAGGTGGCTAACCTGGAGTTAAGAATACTCGGCTTTTTCATCAATACCCGAATAGGATTTATTTTGGATATGACATAAATAGTTTGTCCTGACACGTAATGTCGTGTCTTTTGAACAGCAAAAACCAAGGCCAGATATTCTTTCTCCACAGGAGTATACCTGTGTTCAGTTCCAACCATCATTCGGCTAAGATAATAAATTTCCTGTTCATGACCCTTATCATTTTTCTGTGCAAGAAGAGCACCAAGAGAATGATCTAAGGCTCGAACATATAGCAAAAATGGTCTTCTTACTACTGGAGGTACCAGAACAGGTAGATTTGTAAGGTATTGCTTGATGTCATAGAAGGCTTTTTGACATGCTTCATCCCAAACAAATGATACACCTTTCTTTAATAGACGAGAGAAAGGTTGACATCTCCCAGAAAGATTGGATATAAATCTCCTGATATAAGCAATACGACATTGGAAGCCACAGAGTTCTTTCAGATTACGTGGAGGACGTATTTCAAGAATTGCTTTGATTTTATCAGGATCAACATGGATATCTTGAGAAGTGATGACAAATCCCAAAAATTTGCCACTAGAAACCCGTAAGAAAGACTTAGTGGGATTCATCTTTAGTTGATGTTGACGTATCAACTCAAATACTGTCGTCAAGTCTTGAATGTGATCATCTTTTAATCGACTTTTGACAACAATATCATCCACATAACATTCAACTGTTTTCCGTAGATGTTTTTGAAAGATATTGCTCATGGCCCGTTGATACGTAGCACCGGTATTTTTCAGACTAAACGGCATAACCGTATAGCAGTAAACTCCAAGGGGTGTACGGAAAGCGGTATGCTTTTCATCTCCTGGATGCATCTTAATTTGATTGTATCCTGAAAATCCATCCATGAAAGACATGCATTCAAAACCACGTGTATTGTCTATCATGGCATCGCTAATCGGAAGTGGAAATTCGTCTTTTCGACAAGCTGCATTAAGATCTCGAAAATCTATGCAAACTCAGACTTTTTCATTCTTCTTCATAACAGGAACAATGTTGGCAACCCAGTCTGGGTGTTGTTCTTCACGAACAAAGCCACATGTGATTAGTTTTTTGACTTCTGCTTCAATTGCATCCATCATATCTGGTCAAAAATGTCGCTGCTGTTATTTTACAGGTTTTGCATTAGGAAGAATATTTAGTTTATGAGTAGCTACTTTAGGATCTAGACCCGATATATCTTCATAACTCAATGCAAAGATATCAACATATTCTTTAATCAGCTTTATCAACTCTTCTTTTTTCATCTTCAGAAAGAGTTTTACTGATGAATATCGGCTTAGACGTAGTTTCGTCGCCAACGTCAATCTGGACAATTTCATTTTCTGTAGGTGGCTGTCGCTGTTCAAAATAAAGCTCCCATTGAGTATCCATTTGTTGTGCCCATGGGTCATTTTCAAATAGCTCAGATTCACCATCAGTTTGAACTATGTTGACTAAAAAGACGCACTCAGATTCAACATACTGGTTTTCTCCAGAATCTGAGGATTGTAAAAAACTGGAAGAAAATTCTTCTTCCATATCTTCTTTATACATGTGGGATGTATCAGATTCAATGAACTGGATTTTTTCAGAATCTGAGGATTGTGAAGAACTGGAAGAAATTTTTTCTTGTATATCTCCATTAAACATGTGGGATGGATCGTATTCCAACCCATGACGAGTTTTTTGGTAAAACGAATCACCATATAACGGTAACCGTCTACCTTTGCCTTGATTGAGACCGAGCATAGTTTTTAAATCATATCCCATATTCTGGATAATCTTAAGAGATTGTTGACTATATTTGTCAATCCGAATTTTTTCTTTATCTTTCTCTATGAGATCATCTGTCTGAGTAACAGGAATATTTCTAGCCAAGCCAAACACAATTTGACGCTTGTTTTTCTTATCAAACGGGATCACAAAATAAGATTCTTCGTGACGTCTATAAGTTACACAAGCTTGTGATGATGAGGCTACAAGTAGAAGATAAGGAGAAGATGTTAGGAACCTTTGAGCATAGGGTCCAACATCGACATGAGGAGGAAAAGAATTTTCCTTATGATTAATATATAAGATTTTCTCTGTATTTATGTCATTTTTATGTTGATGACTTTGATTATCAGCAGATAAAGTCATTCTTTCAATAAATTTGACAACCATATACTCCAAAAGGAAATCTTTATTAATATAAGAAAGCACAGAATGATTAATATTTACATCATTTACAAACTGACTACTACGCTTTGGATTGATCATTAACGGACCGTCATCCGTCTTCAGTGTAGACTTGCCAAGGTTGATAATCAATGGTTCTGGATCATTTGTACGAGAAGTACGTCCTTTGACCTTAATCATGAGAGGTTTAACTTGGCTCTTGTCTGGATTTCTCACAGATTCCTCAGACGAAGCTCGAGTTCTTCCTTTAACCTTAATCATTAAAGGTTCGTCATAGACAGGTTGGGGTTGAATTCGACCTTTGACTTTAATCTTCAAAGATTGATCTTCTGGAAGATCTTCTAAGATAGATTGTTCTTCTGCAGGTGATCGATCTTCGACCATATCCGATATCTCCTTCACATGCTCCTGTTTGTAGAGTATTGAATCAGAGAAATAGTTTTCAACACCCTTAAAAGGATTGATATCTGCGAATTCAGTCTTCACGATCCCTTAAGAATCCACATATTTGAAGCATTGGTGGAGAGTTGAAGGCACAATGTTATGCTCATGTATCTACGGTCTTCCAAGGAGGATGTTGTAAGATACATCTGAGTTGATAACATAAAATGTCGCCATAGTTCGAAGATCACCTATTTGAATCTTCAGACGAATCTTTCCCAATGGTTTACTCTTTCCATAGTTGAAACCAACTATTGTTGTACTAGTGTAAGTCAAATCACTAGTAGGAATCCTTAAGGATCGTAGCATGCTCTGAAGAATAATGCTAATAGAAGACCCAGGATCAATACAAATCCTGTCAATTTCAGTAGAGTCAATATACCCTGTATAACACAGAGGCCTGTCGTGTCTATTATACTTCAACAGCATGGCTTCTTGTGTGAAGATAATGTTAGGAATTGATTCCATCACACTATGACATTGGGGACACGAGACCGATATATTGTCAGGACTTTTGAGTTGAGCTAAGCATGAATCTGCTTGTAGTAAAACTTCGCTCAAAGTTTCTCGACTTTCTTTAGAAAGACGAAGTAACTCAAAGATAGAGAGTCTAGCCGGAGTATTAGCTAATTGGGCTAGAATATCAAACTTGTAGAGTTTTATCACTACCCCTTGATTTGAAGCAGACTTCAGCGGGACGTCAAAGCGTACAGCTTTCTATTTCCCTTTCTCAACCACAGATGGTTTAGAAGATCTTGCCTCAACATGAATAGGAGATGGTTGAGCTGGTAGTGTTTCAGCAATGTCCTCCGCTTCTTTGGAAGTTCCCTCATAATATTTATGGTATTCTTTACCAGATCTCGTATCAGCAAAGGTTTCTTCTTCAGACTCAGGAGACGGAAGTACCATATTACAGGTTTTAATCTTCTCTCCCTTAGTTTTCTTCTTGCGAGGATTTTTATGTGGGACCTCAAATCACAATCCAACAGTGAATTTTTGACCTTGAATTTGTAAAGGAAGTCGCATTCCTTTATCATAGTTCAAGCCTTCCGCCTTTTGAAAGTCATAGTCCATCTTTTTCATGAGATGGACTGATTGATGACTGTACATGTGAGTGCGTAGCGGACTTTCAATAGATGGTTCAATAGAGGAAGGTGGAACAAAGACCTTTGTAGCCACATGAGTAGGGGTATTCGGGACAAGAGGAAAAATCCCTACAAGAGCTTTCTCATAAGCAGCAAAAACTTGTTGTGCCCTGTATAAGTGGACACTATTCATTGCTAACCATTGCCGATGAGTAAGTTTAAGTTTGGTAGGAGGAGCCAAACTTGGAGGGCATATATTCAAACCCCTCAGCCTATCCTCCAGAGGAATGACATCCCATAGATGATCTAAATCATCATAATCCGGGGTAACAACATGAGAAATCATATTGTAGGTTTTGGTTTTTCTATCTTTTTTTGGATTTTGAAGTTTTACTTTTATTCTCCATTTCAGGTACTAAATCAGGGTGTACCCATATAATTTTACCATTTTTTAAAGTGAGAGGCAATAGTCCTTCACTTTGCTCTCTAGCAGGTGGGAGATTCACAATCTTCATTGTTGCCTTAGGAATTGGGATAATTCCATCTGAAACTTGCTGTGGAGGAAAACCTCCAAATTGAAGAGAAATCATATTAGTTGTGAATGTATGCTCATCATTGGTTAAAACGATGGCATTAGCATTTATCAACTCTTGGATTTTCTTCTTTAAGATATAACAAGCCTTGGTAGGATGATTTATGTATCTATGATAGATACAATACTTGGGATTGTCAGTTAGATTCACCTCATTAGGTCATTTTAGCCCTGGAATCTGAAGTTTACCACTCTTCACAAGACATTGGAATATCCCTGGGATATCACTGTCATCAAAAGAGTACTCTTTTTTTGGTTTGGAAGACTCCAGATTATTTGGCATCGTTTTGTGTTTTGAAAGATTCACCACTAGGGTTTCCTTCCCTTTTCCATTGCGATTGCCAAAATTATTACCTGAAGAGGCTTTCTTTTTTTTGTCTTCTGAGGCAAAGATCATCCCATGTTCACGAGCCAATCTACCATTGGTCTCGGCTGAAACTGCTGCTATAATAAATGAGGCCCAATCTGTGAATTGAGAGCCTGTAAAGACAACAATGGTTGGTCGCAGATTCATTTTGTACGTATCAATCAATGCTGAATCTGGCATACCAGGAGGCATCTTTAAAGTAGCCTGTCGAAAATATTCAATAAACGTCCGAGTATCCTCATTTTTTTTTGTTTAATTTCTATTAAGGAGGACATATTCATGTTCATTCCTCCTTCATAGAAATGGGAAAGAAATATTGCTTCAAACTCGTCAAAAGACGATATGCAATTGTCGAGTAGACTACGATACCAGTCGTATATTGAACCCGTCAAACACCCTATAAAGACTCGGGTGAGAAGAGCATCATTCTTTTGCATGTGCACAGTCATAATATCAAAATAATTGATATATTGACTTGGAGAAGCCTTTCCATCAAATAACACTATAGACTGTGGCTTGAATTTTGGAGGAAAAGGTACATCATTCCAGTGAGGAGGATAAGGTTGTTTGATCCCTAACCTCTGGAGTTGATCTTTGTGCTTAAGAACCTCAAACTGTGCTTTTAGCTCACGCACTGCTTGAATAGCTTCACTAGTTTGGGGAAGCACATTTAATTGGATAGTGGCTGGATGTACCGTAACCCCCACCGGAGGTGGTACATCTTCTGGAAAGAGAGGATCTGGAGCTGCAGAGTTTTGATTGATAGCAGGCTCTTGACTAAGATTATTCAAAGGTGTATCAACCCCTTGACTATCTTGAGTTTGCGCTGCTACCTGCACCGGTGTTACTACTGTCGGCTGAACAGTTTGTTGAGTCATTATTATTTGATGCAAATTTTGCATCATGGCAAGCATATCTTTTATTGATTGCTCTACTGCAGAGAGACGTTGTTCTGTATTAGAAGTTGACGTATTCGGTTCATCTCCGATAGCATAGGATTCAACCTCCCTTGAACATACAGAGGGATTGGTGTAGAGGTATGAATCAACGCTATCAGTTTCTGACTCTAAAGATTGGGTACCCCCAGCTTCTGAATATGAAGATTGCAACGATCTTTGACTTCTTGACCGAGTATGCTGATATACCCTTTCAAAAGTGTCAAGGAGTCGGTTGAATTGTTGTTGGCTTGGAGTCCGGGACAAATTAAGTCTTGGACGTCATCCTCTATTGATATGAGATGCCATATTGACTGATGCATAGGACAACTCATGTTCTTGATCATCAACTTGTTGCTGAGGCACATTGCAGCTTAATCGGTCAAAAACTGACCGTTTAGAAGCCAAACAACAACATTTGATTACAATCTGGTGACACTCACAATGATGATTTTCTTGGGGGAGTGTCATAGAAGATTTTCTGTTTTTACGCTTTTGTACAAGTAACTCGCATAAATCAGAAGGAGTGGAAGGAGTCATCTTCTTTATTATATTTGGGACAGAGAAACATTTAGTCCCTTGCGTATAGAGAAGATTACTGGCTGCATTAGCAGAACCAAACTGTATATTTTTACGCGCCTGGAGTTGCGTGCGTAAATCCTGAGATTTTTGTGCACAAAGAACTCCATCAACATTACGCGTAATCTGAAGGTTTGGTACTTTACGTAAAGCAGTGTAAGAAGGTTGTTGGTAAAAAACTGAAGTTTTACCAACAATAGAATTCTTGTTTTTACGCTGCATACGTGTAGAAAAATTCACTTTAGATGCAAAGGCATCATTTTGAACTTTATCTACTATGTCACCGACAGGAGATTTACCCTTACGCGTAGAGCGCAAAACATGAACATCTGCCACGTCACAGACGAGAGATTTACCCTTACGCGTAGAGCGTAAGGCTTGAGTGTCTACCACGTCACAGATGGGAGACTGATTATTACGCACAGAGCGTAAAACTTGGGTGTCTACCACGTCACAGACGGGAGACTAATTTTTACGCACATAGCGTAAAACTTGGGTGTCTACCACGTCACAGACGGAAGACTAATTTTTATGCCGGGGCGCAACACTGAAGTAGAGACTGCCTCGTCACAGACGGGAGCCTCCACAACAGGAGTGGGAAGAATTCCCTTGCCTTCAGAGACAACAGGGAGATCAGAGGATGCTTTGGACTTAGGAATCCAAACTTTTCGCACCTTCCGCAATTTTTGAATATTGGAGCAACGAGTACTACCCCCAGTTCGGAGCATTTCTTCGTAAGCAGTCTGGTCGAATTGAACAACCAGAGTCTTCTTTGTCGATCCGACCGACACATCATCATATTGAGCAATTGCTTTCTCGTCAGAGGAGAAAGTCGTCCCCAGCAGAATCGCCATTTTGTTTCACTTAACAAAATGCCTAAAATTAGCTTTTGAAAGAAAACGAGAAAAAGTACAAAAGTACAAATTGTTTCTGAGAAGTATTACTATGGAAGTCTGATATGAGAGCGATCACTTTGTTCCTTGGACCATACGATGATGATGAAGAGAACTGCTTGAAGAAGATGAACAATCGGAAGAACTAAATCACTAGAAAGGTATCGACACAACGGCACTGATGGCACAGTCGAATGCTTTCCTGCTTTGCTTTATCCTATTTTTGAGAAAAAGTTGAAGAAATGCTTCTGGGAATATCACTCTGAAAGTATGAGTTTTCGCAGAATCTCCTCTTCTGTATATCTCTCTTGATGTTGTCTTGTGTTCAAAATAAATCTATTTATAGACTAGACCCTCTGTGCGTAAAAAACAACATAATTGGCTCTCTACGCAAGTAACTGTCACCCACGATGAAAATAAACCTCTACGCATGATGACACGTGTCCCATGTAGGGCTTTGGTCTCTACGCATGGTGACATGTGTCCCACAACTTCAGCAATATGGGGAGAGCACGTACACACGTTCCTCGATAAGTGTGGCATGAAAGCCACGTATGCAGACCACGTTCTTACATAGCCAAAAAAGGTTGGGCATAAAATAACCCAAAATAGACTTCCTGCGTAAAGTAGCAGACTGGGCGTAAAATAACCCAAAATAGACTTCCTGCGTAAAGTGGCTGAAAAGTAGCCTTGAGCGTATAATTAGCTCAAATAAACTCTACGCACACGAAAGCCTTGAGCGAAAAAACTCGAATAGCTTTCATGCGTAAAAGAAGCAGTCTCTTGAGCGTAAAGTAGCCCATCTGCACACTAAGCGAAAACTGTTGGGTTTGGTGTAAAAAAATTTCTCGGCTTCTGTACAATTTGCTGTCAGAAAATCATTCTGTCAGAACAGTATCACGCATATTGAATGCGATGTGGACAGCCTGTCTCCCGTGTAAAGGTTTGAGGATGGCTCTCGCGTAAAAGAGCTCGTATAGAATTTTGAATCTGACTCAATAGAGTCTTTTAATGAGCCTTGTGTAGAGTCTGACTTTACGTAAAGTTCTTAACTTCTTTGACTTGGTCTATGAAGTTTATTTTTTGCTTCTATAATGCCAGCCAACCTGGATAACAAGCACACGGAGGAATCTGCTACACCCTACGTGAGGTGAGAGTGGCGCAAGCATAATAGTGATAGGAGGCTTTGATCACATAACCCCTAATAATTCTCCCATCCCCGAATAGCAACACGGATCCGGACATGGTACGTCATGACACGGGATTCAAAAGCAGGGGGGCAGCCCACTCCCAAATCGATGTCTATACAAGTACAGGAAAAAAGAAATATCACGTACTAATATACCAAGAAAGTCCAGGAATAATATCTCATGACAGGATCCGACGTATACTAGTCCGTGAACTATCGTGACTGGAAATCGAGTAAGATACTACAACTGAATCGGATATAGCAGATATCAAGACAATGAAAACTATCAGTGAATGTACTCGCCTGCGATCCTAAGCTGTCAAATGGGGTCGATGCTCAGAGTGATGCCACAAACCTGAAGAGGAGATATATATAAGCTAATTAGGGTTCAATAGTGTTAGGCATGATTATATAGTATAAGCTATGTAATCTAGGTCAATCTCAGTCCAACTAAGTCAAATTAGGTCACACTGAGTCACACTAGGTCACAGGAAGTCAAACCAAGTCAAACTAGGCTAATGTTGACTAACAGTTGACTTTTGTTCAACTAGTCAACTCTGGTCAAGTTCTAGACATTTCTAGGCCAAGTGTTGACTGATAGTTAACTTTTGGCCAAAGTAGTCAAACTTGGTCAACCGAGGTCAAAACTAACCTAAGCATACTATTCCTAATATTTACCTACCAAGATACCATATATCTTGGTCAAACAGGATCAACTCTAATATAAGAATTAAAATACCAAGTTGTACCTCATTATTCGTACATCGAAACCTACAACACGCAAATCGAGATAAGATAATCAACGATAAAGTTAATAATCTTATCACAGTGATCCACATGATCATCTTGCCAATTTCAGCGATGTGAGATCACTGGAATCGACTGATCTCAGTTTCGTTGTACTAATTCTGAAATACGAACTTAATAAGAATTAATTATAACAAAAGGTAATACACAGAAAAAATATCTACAAACATTGTGGGATGATGAAACAAACATCACCAACGTGTCCAGAATGGTCAAATTAGCTAGGATAGCCTATCCATAAGTCCAATTTGGACACAGGGGCAAAAAGGTACTTTTGGGTCAAAACGGTGTCCGTATCGGACCCGCTTTGCACCAAAAAATGTGCAAGATTACTAGTCTACCAAACCTAACAAGTTATATGTCCACGAATCCAGAATGACGATACGAACTCAATGGTATATCTAGAATTGGATTCCGTTGACCCAATCTCAAATTGGTCCGTTGACCAGGACATTAAAACTCTGATTTGTACGAAAAAATGTGTCGGAACCAATGTCCTCAAAACTCAGCAAATTATATGTCAACGAGTCCAGAATGACGATACGAACTCAACGGTGTGTCCAGAATTGGATTCCGAAGAGCCGATCTCAAAATGACCCGTTGAGCCGGATATTGGTTTTTGACTTGCACTGAAATGCGTGCCGGAACTAATGTCCACTAAAACCTAGCAAATTATATGTCAACGAGTCCAGAATGACGATACGAACTCAACGGTATATCCAGAATTGGATTTCGATGAGCCGACATCAAAAAGTCTCGTTGACCCGGACAGTGGGGCCCACTTTGTACCGAAATGCGTGCCAGGGCCCAATTCTTCCAAATCTAACAAACTTTATATGAAAACGTGCTAGAACGACGCCACGAGTCTACTGGTGGTGTCAGAAATTGAATTCGGAGTCCCGGGTTCAAAAATGGAAATTAACAACTTGGAAATTACGAATTTGGACGACCAACATTGGCGTCGAATTCAACCAATCAAACGTGCTTACAATGAAACGAAACTTAAGGGGCAGGAAGAGGGTTATACCAGCTGTTCATAGGAACCAGTGGCATGCCAAACGGAGCTGCGATGGAGGAGATACGAACCGACGAAGTTGGCTCCGCAAAACTGTCCAAAAATAATACAATTTAAACGGTCAACTTGGTGGCCAGTTTTGATGTATCAAACGATAAAATTAACGGACGAAAATTGAGGGGAGTGAAGATGGATATACCGAGATTGAGACGGAGCAAATAAATCGCCGATCCAGCAGTCAGATTTCCAAAAAAACGTGCACAAAGTCGCTGCGACAGTAAGTCATTTCTGAATCTCGTTCGTGCGCGTGTCGACGGGATTCCGTGCAAAATACACGAATCGCCTAGACGACGCATCCCGGAGGACCGTGGCCGTCACAGGAAGGTGCACGGAGGTCGTTCGGCCAGGGGGTGGTCGGCCACGGCGGCCGTAGCGCCGGCGGCGGTGCCTGCACCGCAGGACTGCTGCTGCATACGATGCCATTGCTCGCTGCTGCTGCTGCAGTTGCGGTGGCTGGCCTAGCTAGGCGGCGCGGCGAGAGGGTCGTGGTGGTGGATGGTTCGGTGGAGACCGAAATGGTGAACTGGAGGAGGTGGTTGTGTTCGGCTATGGTGGTGGTGGGAAGATGATGGTGATGGTGTGGTCGGTTTCATGAGCTCGGGAGGAGGAGATGGTGAACTCGGGTGGAGGTCGACCATGGGCTGTCGGGGTAAAGAGCTGAGGTTGCTGTTGTTGTATATTGAGAGTTGGAGAGACAGAGGTGAGAAAATAAATGAATGAAGAGAGAGAAGGAAGTAGAAAGAGAAAGAGAATAGGAGTTTCTCCACATAGAAATTAGGGCCAGCTAGGAATGAGGGGTGTGTGGGTTTGAGTGTGGAAAAAACAATGTGTGGTGTGGATTAATGGAGAGTGATCGAAGGGTTAGGATTGAATATGTATAGAACATTTCTTAGGGATTTAAATCATGGGATTATCAAATGAATTTTTAAAAGAGGTAGACTAGGTATTTAATATTTTTCAAGGGTAATGAGGGTGCGGGTGTCATGATGGAGGGTAACATGAAGCTTGGACTGGGTTTGGTGGAACCAGGATAGTTTAAAACAGACAGGGTACAATAAATGAATTATTTGTAGGTATTTATGATCATGGATAAATAAGTAGCATGTGGGTACTCAAATAAATGGGACACAAGTATCATACGGGTAGTAGGCTTTATGTGGGCCATGTCCATATTTGGGGTTGACTGGTTTGGGTCGACAGGGTATCCACAATTCAAGTTGAAAAATAAATGCGACACCGTGGGATGAATTAAAATCGGGTCACATGAAAGGAAAGTTGTGCGAAGAAATTGAAGCACAAGATGGTGTGTCTGAGTGGGACACGAAGGTCAGGGATGTAGGGCATCTCGAGTAGATCATGCATGAGGAGTTGGTTTCAAGAAAATGAATAGCCTTGCGCTCCTAAATTAAAAGTCACGATAACGTGCTTATGATGATCAAAGATAAAAGTGGAAGAATCAATTAATAATTAATTAATGATCAAATGGTCTAAATTGACCCGAAGTTGTGTGAAGCAAAAGAGCAAAAGAGAACAAGTTTGGATGGGACATGATATATCAACATGAAGGTAATCTTGTCTACTACACACTGATGAAGGGAGTTTCCAGAGATTAGCATCCCTGACGCTCCAGAAGTCAAAGTCACGGTAAAGAGCATTTAATCAAATAATAATATCTATTGCAAATAATTGATTTATAAAATTGAAAAAAATAAGCCCTAAATTCAGGGGGCTTACAGTTGCGTCTAGTGTTCATCATCTGGCTGGAAGGCTGGAAGATCCTCGGAAGCTACTCCGAAAATTGGCCATACAAAACCAGCTGGGTCAGACCCCAGAAAGAGCAAGTCTAAAATCAGCATGTCATAACATAAACAAGAATAATAATAGGAAAACATGAGATGTAAATAAGGCAACAAATGACGAGAGGACGAGGAACTATTCCGGAAGCCAGGTTACAATCCTTAAACCAAATAAGGACCGGGGTTGTAACCTTGCGCCTGAACAAAACTGGGTCTCTAGCCATTTAATGCTTAAAATTAAAGCGTAAGCAAGCATGTCATGAGATAGCCACGTACTAAATCTAGACAAGACTAGTCAAGATTGGACTCCATCCAACATTTACGGCCAAGCAAAGAGTACGACTTGATACTTTATCTAACTAGGGTTATCACAAACCTAGTTACTAGCAAGATGCAATGATATGTTCCAGCAGCCACAAGCCGTGCAGACTTAATCCAGGTTATCCGGTCAAAAGTTGAGAGAGAGTTGGATTAGGTGACTTAGGGGTGCAACACATGATAGCGTGCTAGAAATGTGCCCTACTCGACGGCAGGCTATAAGTCCAATTAGAGTGCCCAGATAACGAGACTGCCTTTAGCTGGAAAATTTTTTCATGAACTACTTGATCAATCTAGTCCTTATCCTAGTCAGATTCAATATGAATCCCTGACCGTGGTAACCAGGAATTCATGTCCTAGACATGATGCAAGACGAGACATGTAGCTTGTACAGGCACAACCAAGAAAATCAACCATGGTGTCAAGACAAAAGTTACTTAGCAAGTCCAGGTAGCTATCGTAACAACGTTCAAGATTATCATGTCAAGTTAGGTTACATGTTACTTGTCAAGATTGCTTGTCAGAAGTACACCTCGATGGGCCACTATCAAGATTATACATGTCTTATCAAGTTACTTATCATGTCGTGTCAGATTATCATATCAATATTACTTGTCTAGGGTGCGCCACAGCGGACCACCATCAAGAATTTATCATGTCAATTAACATGTCAGGCTCACATCGTGTTCATATCGAGTTCATATCAAAAAGGCGTAAGGATATAAAATGGGTGCAAGAATCATAAAAAGGAAAACTGGAGACATCATGCGCCCAAGGGGGAGTAGAAGGGGTACCATGGCCAACAAGTGGCATTAGCCAAGTTGCGCCAGGGTAATAGGTTGCGCCAGGCACTAGGGGTGCCAAGGTCACAGGTTGCGCCCAAACATCAAGTCACTCCTATGCGCTAGGGAGCCAGGCACTAGAATGCACAATGTCAGGTCAGGTTGCGCCAGAACGAGTCGGGCCAAGTCATGTTGCGCCAGGCACTAGACTGCGGGGGGCTAGGTTGCGCCTGACTCGGGTTGCGCCTGACTCAGGTTGCGCCTGACTCAGGTTGCGCCTGACTCAGGTTGCGCCTGACACAGGTTGTGCCTGACGCAGGTTGCGCCTGACTCAGGTTGGATTGCACCTGACTCAGGTTGCGCTGACACAAGTTGCGCCTGACTCAGGTTGCGCCTGACTCAGGTTGGGTTGCGCCTGACTCAGGTTGCACCGCGCTAAGGAGCGCACACACTAGGTCAGGCTGCGCTGTGCTAAGGAGCACGCGCAACACAGTGGTGTAAGCTAAAAAAGCTTGTGCACACTGCTCAATGTCTTCTCCAATCAGCAGGAATTTCCATGGTTTGAACCCATAGCTTCAAAAGTCTATAACTTGGTCAAAACAAGTCCAAATCCAACTTTTTAAAGGTCAAAATTGGATAGAATAAAATTTCCTACAACATGGAATAATTAGTTTTTGAAAATACTAAGTTTTCATAGATCAAAACCAAGAAAATCATGAGAAAGGGTAAAACCTAGATCTACAAAATCTATCCATCAAAATTAAAAATGACAAGTTCTAAAGAGGCTTAGAACTAGTAGAGGAAGACATTGGAACAATAAAATCCAAGATCCATCATAAAGTAAGTTGCATTTGCCTAGAGCACTTGGGTGTAGGTGGAGAGGAGTAAATGAAGAAGATGGAGAAGTTATGAGAAATAAATGAAGAAGAGAGAGAGAGGTTGACTTATATATTAAGCCCAAACCATCTCAAACCAAACCAAGCCAACATGTTGAACCAAACCAAAATAATCCAAGCCAAGATTAAACCAAGACTAGGCTAAGCAAGACAAGTCTAACTACGATCCACCTGACAAATGTCAGATATCCGTATACGTATCCTGAAAAATACGTATAACGGGAAACGGGAGTGACAACTCTACCCAACTTAAAAGAATTCCATCTTCAAAATTTAATCAAGAGGCTAGAGATATCGGGGCAAGCTATACTAATATTGGCAATCTATGACTAGCAGTCAATCAGGCAATCATTCATGCAAGCAAGGAAGTAAAAGCATAAGGCATAAGGAAGACATTATACCTTATAAGTCAAACAGGTGTGGATATCGCGACCGGATATCATCCTCATGCTCCCACGTTGACTCACCCAAAGAGTAATGACCCCAAGCAACACGGACTAAACTAATAGTCTTGTTCTTAAGTATCTTCTCTCTCCGGTCCAATATAGATACGGGTCTTTCCTCATACGAAAGGTTGGTACCAACAACCAATTCTGAATAATCAAGGACATGACTCGGATCCGGGATATACCATCGTAATTGGGATGCATAAAAGACATCATGTACCTCACGTAACGACGACGGAAGAGCGAGACAATATGATACATCACCTACCCGCTCTTGAATGTCGAACGGCCCTATATACCTAGGACTAAGCTTTCCCCGTACACCAAAATGAATAACGCCACGGGTAGGCGAGATCCTAAGGAATACGTGGTCGCCGATAGTGTAACACCCATATCTCAGAACACGTATTTTGGTTAAGCCTGCATGTACCTTGGACCTGTATTTTATTTTCTCAGATTCTAGCCTGTAATTGTATTTTGACTCGACTTGTGGAATTTTGGGTTTTCTCGTAAAACGGGTTTTGACATGACTTGGTTTTATTTTGTGGAGGAGAATTGGTTTGATTTGGTTTGGTTTGGTTTGGTTTGGTTTAAAATGCATTGGAGCACTTTAACCTACACTCCACCCTAAACACAATACAATCCACCCTCATTAAAACTCCACCTACTTTTCTCTCTCCTCCATAATTCTCTTATTTATTTCTCCATCTTCTTCTTCTTCCTTCCTCTACACAACACCAACACCCATAGGCAAGTGCACCTTGCCACCACATGAGAACCATATTTTATTTGTTCATTAGCTAGATTAGGCCATGGTGATCAACATTAGTGCTTGACATTTTGTGTTTTGGAGTCTCCATTGTTCTAGATCTAGGTTTTAACTATTTTTGGATTTACATGGTTTTGATCTATTTTGGTTAGATTTTTGTGGGTTTTGATGCTTTCATGTGGAAGAGAATTCAATTTTACTCAAGTTAGAACTTTGAAAATCTAGATTTGGCTTTGATTTGACTAAGATATGAAAGATTGAATTTTTGGGTGTTCTTGATGTTCCTCTCGGCCTGGAGAAGAAGATCTACAGTCTGTGCTCTTTAGCGCAGCACTGAACCGCGCAGCCTCCCCGTACCGCGCTCTTTAGCGTTGGTCGCTGACTGCGTAGCCTGGCCGCTGCCCGATTGTACAACCAACCCTGCGCCATCGGCTCCTGCGCGCTTGACCCCTGCATAGTCTGCATCCTATGCCATCCATTGCCTGCGCAGTCTAAGCCTGTGCAGTCTGCATCCTGCGCCATCCATTGCCTGCGCAGTCTAAGCCTGCGCAGTCTGTATCCTGCGCCATCCATTGCCTGCGCAGTCTAAGCCTGCGCACTTCGCAGCCTGCGCCAACCATTCCTGCGCAGTCCAACCCCCTGACCCCTTGCGCAATCCATTGGCTCTTGGAGTATTGGTTTTATTTTTCCTTAAGCTTGGCTCTTCTATAGCCCTGTATATTGATATTTTATTAGATATTTTACGTCCATTTTATATCCTTACGCCTTTTGTCATGAACTTGATTTTACGTAATATGTTTGGAATGACTATTGTACATGGCATGGTATGACAAGGAACTAGCATAACACGACAGTGACCCGTAGTGGTGCACTCCTGACATGACCAACCTGACATGATAGTGGCCCGTCGTGGCGCACTCCTGACAAGTATCCTGACATGATCTATCTTGATAACTTGATAGTGGCCCGTGGCGGCGCACTCCTGACTTGACTTGACTTATAACTTGTAACTTGACTCGTATAATCAACTTGACACCGTGGGTATTCCTGCTTGCTTGCTTGTGCAATCTACTTGTCTTGTCTTGCATCATGTCTAGGACGTGACTCCCTGGTTCCCACGGTCAGGGATTCATACTGAATATGGATTAGGCTAATGACTAGATCAAACTATAGTTCATAGAGAATTTCCAGTCACAGGCAATCTCGTTATCTGGACGCTCTTAATTGGACTTGTAGCTTGCCGACGAGTAGAGCACATTTCCAGCGCACTGTCATGTGTTGCACCCTCTAAGTCACCTAAGGGTATATCGTCTCCGGGGCGATGTACCCAACCATACTCTCAACCCGCGGAAGGATAACTAGATGGTCTGCAGGGCTTGGGACTGGGAATTTCTCACTTGCATCTTGTTAGTAATTAGGCTGTGATAACCCTAGTTAGTTAAAGTAGTAAGCCGTAGTAATTGCTTGGCCGCTTGTGAATGGATGATGTCCAGCCCTGTCTAAGTCTTGTCTAGTCCCTGTACCTGGTACTCCTGAATATGATTGTTTTACTTGCTTTAACAATAATTGGGTAGAGATAAGGAGCTATTCGGGCGAAGGGTTACAACCCCGGTCCTTGTTTGGTTTACGGGTTGTAACCTGGTTTCCAGAATGGTTCCACGTCCCTGGTTGTTTATTGTCCTGACGTGCTCTTTAGTACTTGTACTTTTATTTCATTTCTTATGTTCTGATATGCTGGCTTTTGTTATTATTTTGTGGCCTCCTTTGTGGCACTTGCACTTTCTGGGGTTTGACCCAGCTGGTTTTGTGTGGCCAGATTTCGGAGCAGCACCCGAGGATCTTTCGAACCTCCAGCCCGATGGTGGCGACTAGAAGGAACCCGGGCTACGAGTGGGTTTTCTATTTTGTTTTGCTCACTCTATTGTAAATTATTCTTTTGAGGCGTTTAGCCCACGAGCACCTGTTAGCTCGATGCACCTTTACTTACTGTCTGCCTACGGGCTATAAACATGATTAACAAATCCTAGGGTTGATCATGTATGATTTAACTCTTGCTAGTCCTTGTATTTTGTACGACTAGCTTCATGATCAGCTGATATGTAATATTTGGGACGCCTTTTATTGTATATTTGGTGGTCAAACATCTTGTGATTATATTATTTGCTTGAGATTGAGACAGTAGGCTTGACCTTAAGAGACTGTTGGCTTGTAGTAAACTCTCATATCTAGACAGCCGTGACCGTATAGCGAGATGGACTTTATTTCAATATACGTAGCTGGCTATGTTTGCCCCCGCTCTCCAGTATTCTGGTTCTGGGGCGTGACAGATAGAAAATTCAAGGAAACGCCGATAAGAATCGGCCCAATGACGCTGGCGATCTTGTGCAACTCGAAGATGATCTACGACTTGTCTGACCACCTCGATAGTCCACGAAATCATCTCTGGACCAAGCATCTGCCTCTCGCCTACATCGCCCCATGCTAACGGAGATCTGCACTTTCTGTCGTACAAGGTCTCAAAGGGTGCCATCTGGATACTGGCCTGGAAACTGTTGTTATAGGAGAACTCCACGAGATGCAGGTGATCTTCCTACGAACCAACGAAGTCGAGTGTACATGATCGTAACATATCTTCGAGAGTCTGGATCGTGCATTTTGGCTGACCATCTGTCTGCGGATGATAAGCTGAACTGAACTTGAGACGAGTCCCCAAGCTCTCTTGAAGACTCCGCTAAAGTGCAATATAAATCTCGAATCTCGGTCTGATACAATACTGACTGGTACTCTGTGCAATCTGATTATCTGCCTGAGGTACATCTCTGCTAGCTGATCCGTCGACTGACCAATCCTGAAAGGGAGAAAATAAGCTACTTTCATGAGACGATCAACTATAACCCAGATAGTATCTCTCCCAACTGGGATTTAGGTAACCCAGTTATAAAATCCACAGTGATATGCTCCTATTTCTATTCTGGGATCGGTAAAGGTTGAAGAAGTCCAGCTGGTCTCTGATGTTCAGATTTAACTTGTTGGTAAACTAAACAATGAGAGACAAACCGGGTTATCTTCCTCTTCATACCATTCCACCAGAAATGTTGACGGATATCACGATACATCTTCGTACCACTGGGATGAATTGAATACTGCGAACTGTGAGCCTCTGCCATGATCTCCTGCCTGATATCACCACTGGGTACACAAAGATGCCTTCTGTGTCGAAGTGTACCATCCTCATGAATACATAACTCTGCTCTTCGTCCTGCTTCACATTCTGCCCTAAGCCACTAAAGCTTAGAATCTGCTAATTGTGCCATCTTGATCCTCTCAACTATACTGGACTGAACTTACATACTGGCCATCAATGCCACATTGGTAGGAAGAACAACTTCTATATCCATCTTCTGAAGATCTACTAACAACTCTGGCTGTGCTGTTAGAAAATAAACTCCTGCTCTTCTGCTCAATGCATCTACAACAATGTTGGCCTTCCCAGGATGATATTGCAAGTTGATGTCGTAATCCACAAGTAGCTCTAGCCATCTTCTCTGACACATGTTGAGATCCTTCTGGGTAAACACATACTTAAGACTCTTGTGGTCAGTGAAAATCTCCACCCGATCTCCATATAAATAATGCCTCCAAAGCTTAAGTGCGAAGACCACCGCTGCTAACTCCAAGTCATGGGTAGGATAATTCCTCTCATGGTCACGAAGCCGACGTGACACATAAACTACTACCAAGCCATGTTGTATCAAGACGCATCCCAATCCTCTGCCGGAAGTATCACAATAAACTAAAAATCCTCCAGTCCCATCTAGAAGTGTGAGAATGGGTGTCGTCATCAATCCTTGCTTCAACTTCTCGAATGAACTCTGACACTCTACTGTCCAAGGAAACTACACATCCTTGCGGGTCAACTGCGTCAATGGTGCTGAAATTCGAGCAAAGTCTTATACGAACCGCCGGTAATAGCCGACCAATCCAAGGAAACTGTGAACCTCGACGACGGTGCTGGGAACTGGCCATGACTCTATAGCCACTATCTTCTGGGGATCTACTTCCACTCCACCTCTGGTGATGATGTGACCCAAGTACGAGATGCGATCCAACCAAAACTCGTACTTACTGAACTTTGCATACAACTGGTGCTCTCTGAGAATCTGAAGAAGTACACGAAGATGCTATGCATGCTCCGCCTCATTCTTGCTATAGACCAAGATGTCGTCTATAAACACTATCACGAACTGGTTTAAATAGGGCATGAAGATACGATTCATGAGGTCCATGAATATGGCTGGCGCATTGCTCGCTCCAAATGGCATAACAAGGAACTCCCAATGCCCATATCTAGATATGAATGTTGTCTTCAGGATGTCTTGCTCTCTGACTCTGATCTGATGGTACCCCAACCGCAAGTCAATCTTCGAGAATACTGCTGTCCCACTGAGTTGATCAAATAAATCATCTATCCTTGGTAGAGGATATCTGTTCCTGATTGTTACAGAATTTAAGGTAAGATAATCAACACATAATCTTGACGTACCATCCTTCTTTTTTACAAGAAGCATCGGGGCTCCCCACGGTGATCCACTAGCATGAATGAATCCCTTGGTTATGAGTTCTTCAATTATCTTGTACAATATCTCCAACTCTGAAGGTGTCATTCTGTAGACTCTCTCTGATACTAGTGCTGTCCCTGGAATCAAGTCTATGGTGAACTCTATTTCTCTCTCTGGCGGCATGCCTGGAAGCTCTTCGAGAAATACATCAGGAAACTCTTCTACTACTCTGGGAAACTGAACTGCCACTGCTACTGCCATCCGCCATACTAGTGGAGAAGGTTCTACTTCGCTTCTGGAAAATAAAAACTATGGTTCGTCGGGAATACCAAAAATAATCCTGCCAATATGAAAGTCTATTCTCGTATACTGATCCTTTAGCCAATCCATTCCTAGGACCACATCATAGTCGACCATCGAAAATTCTATCAGCCTAAAGAGAAACTCTCTACCGCTAACCACGATTCGACATGAGGAAAATACCCTATCTACACCCACAAGACCGTTACAAGTAAGTATATTGAGCCTTACTGATAATGACTCGATCTTCAGTCCTATCCGTATAGCGAATTGTGCAGACATAAATGAATGCGATACACCCGAATCAAATAATATTGATGCTAGAAAAGAGTTGACGAGAATGGTACCTGCCACCACCTCACCTGATGCCAATTCTTCTGCTACGGTCAGAGCCATCGCTTGACCTTGTCCTCTTGGTGCTGGTCCCCTCTGCTGGTGACCTCTCTGCCTGTTCTGAATATGAACCTGGGCATACTGTTGAGCCTGAGGCGGCAATGGCCTCGGAGACTGGTACTGCTGCTGCACTGGTGCTGGATCTCTAACCGATGGACTGCTTAGGTTTGATGACGAAGAACTAGCTCTATTCGGACAGGACCCTATCTTGTGATCCGGTGCCCCACAAGCCAAGCACAATCCCTGTGCTCTATGACATTTCGATACTACATGCCCTGGCTTCCCGCAATGAGAGCAACCCATTGTAGAAGACTGGTTCTGCTTCTGCTGCTGAGGATACGTCGGCATCGAGTGCTGAACCGACGAAACTATGGTCGCCCTCCTAGGAGCTCCAACAGTCAAAGCCCTAACTGTCGGGGCTGGTGCTGATGATAGGGACAACTGCCCATGAGACCTCTTCCGTCCTCCGCTTCGATATATAATCCTTTACGAAGTATACTCATGCCTCTTTGCTGCTCACAAGATGGCATCAAAAGTCTGGTGCTCAAACTGCTCCACCGATATAATGATCTCTAGGTGGATCCCCTGCTGGAATCGATGGGCTCGATCCAATTAGGTTGCTACCAAGGTGGGAACAAACCGACTGTGTCTAGAAAACTCGGCCGCATATCCATCGACCGTCCTTTCCATCTGTTTGAGATTAGTGAATCTCATCTGCAGATCATACCGAGTTACTGCGTCGAAGTACTTGGTCTGGAACTTGTTGCTGAATACCGCCCATGAGACAGGCGTCGGTAATCCAACTGCTAACATCGCCCACCAGGTGCGAGCTAAGTCCAATAATTGTAGGCGCACTACGGCCACCTTCTCATTCTCAGGAATTCTAGCTGCCTCCAGGATAACTTCTATGTCCTGAAGTCATGCATTAGCAGCGATAGCATCTTTACTGCCATCAAATGAAGGAGGGTTCAAGCGCTTGAAGCTGTTGGCCGCGTTGTTCCCTAGGTAACCAACTTTGCCCATGGCATTTTGTACTATCTGGTGCAAGGAATCGCCCCGACGATCTTGAGATACAAGCAATTCCCTGATGAGACCCACCAGGGTTCCATTGTCAGGCTCTACAAGCTGGACGGATTGAACTGGGGGCTCTGGATCCCCGAAATGCATGGCTCGAAAGGCTGCTCCAGAGTGTTGGGCTTGGTCTCCAGGTTGCTACTGGTTCAATGGAGGTGCTCCGTCTTGCTGATCGGTAGGACCAGGAGCAATACCGCTGAAAAAATGACATGTGAAACAATAAGGAAGGACCATGATAGATCGAGGATATAAACATGTGATCAGGTCAAGATTTCAGAAAGATTAGAAGACACGAGTAGAGATCAAGGACGAGTGCTGATTGAGATATCTATTTTGTGAAACCCTCACACTTATTGATTTGCAAGACTTGCATGGGCCACCACTTAAACCGCGTCATGCCCCAGAACCAGAATACTGGAGAGCAGTGGACAGACACAGCCAACTACGTATATTGAAGTGAATCCTACCTCGATATACGGTCACGGCTGTCTAGATACATGAGGGTTTAACTACAAGCCAATAGTCTCTTAAGGTCAAGAACAAGCCGTCTCAATCTCAAGCAAGCAAGTAAATATAACAAGATGGTAGATTATCAGACATACAAAGTAAGGCATCCCATACATTACATATTCAGATGATCATAAAGCTAGTCATACAAAATACGAAGACTAGCAATATTTTAAGTCATATATGATCAACCGTAGGATTTGTCAATTATGTTACAGCCCTTAGGCAGACAGGAATGTAAATTTAACACGAGCTAACACATGCTCGGTGGCTAAATGCCTCAAAATAATAATTTATAATAGAGTAGAAAAGCAAAATAAAATCCACTCGTTGTCAGGGTTGCGTCTAGTGTTCACCATCTGGCTGGAAGGCTGGAAGATCCTTGGGAGCTACTCCGAAATCTGGCCATACAAAACTAGCTAGGTCAGACCCCAGAAAGAGCAAGTGCCACAAAGGAGGCTTCACTTAAGAACTAAAACAAGCTTGTCAGAACATAAACAAGAATAATAATAGGAAAATATGAGATGTAAATGAGACAAAAAATGACGAGAGGACGAGGAACTATTCCGGAAGCCAGGTTACAATCCTTAAACCAAACAAGGACCGGGGTTGTAACCTTGCGCCTGAACAGAACCGGGTCTCTAGCCACGTACTGGATCTAGACAAGACTAGTCAAGATTGGACTCTATCCAACATTCACGGTCAAGCAAAGAGTACGGCTTGATACTTTATCTAACTAGGGTTATCACAAGCCTAGTTACTAGCAAGATGCAATGAGATGTTCCAGCAGCCACAAGCCGTGCAGACTTAATCCAGGTTATCCGGTCACAAGTTGAGAGAGAGTTGGATTAGGTGACTTGGGGGTGCAACACATGATAGCTTGCTAAAAATGTGCCCTACTCGACGGCAGGCTATGTCCAATTAGAGCGTCCAGATAACGGGACTGCCTGTAGGAAATATCTTCATGAACTACTTGATCAATCTAGTCATTATCCTAATCAGATTCAGTATGAATCCCTGACCGTGGTAACCAGGAATTTATATCCTAGACATGATGCAAGACGAGACATGTACTTGTACAGACACAACCAAGAAAATCAACCACGGTATCAAGACGAGAGTTACTTAGCAAGTCCAGGTAGTTGTCGCAACAGCATTCAAGATTATCATGTCAAGTTAGGTTACTTGTTACTTGTCAAGATTGTTTGTAAGAAGTGCGCCTCGATGGGCCACTATCAAGATTATACATGTCTTATCAAGTTACTTATCATGTCGTGTCAGATTATAATATCAATATTACTTGTCAAGGGTGCGCCACAACGGACCACCATCAAGAATTTATCATATCAATTAACATGTCAGGCTCACATCGTGTTCATATCAAAAAGACGTAAGGATATAAAATGGGTGCAAGAATCATAAAAAGGGGAAACTGGGGACATCATGCGCCCGAGGGGGAGGGACAAGGGGTACCATGGCCAACAAGTGTCATTAGCCAAGTTGCGCCAGGGTAATAGGTTGTGCCAAGCACTAGGGGTGCCAAGGTCACAGGTTGCGCCCAAACATCAGGTTGCGCCTAGACACTAGGGAGCCAGGCACTAGAATGCACAAGGTCGGGTCAAGTTGCGCCAGAACGAGTCGGGCCAAGTCATGTTGCGCCAGGCACTAGACTGCGCGAGGCTAGGTTGCGCCTGACTCGGGTTGTGCCTGACTCAGGTTGCGCCTGACACAGGTTGTGCCTGACTCAGGTTGCGCCTGACTCAGGTTGTGCATGACTCAGGTTGGATTGCGCCTGACTCAGGTTGCGCCGCACTAAGGAGCACGCGCACTGGGTTAGGCTGCGCTGCGCTAAGGAGCACGCACAACACAGTTGCGCAAGCTAAAAAAGCTTGCGCACACTGCTCACTATCTTCTCCAATCAGCAGGAATTTCTATGGTTTGAACCGATAGCTTCAAAAGTCTATAACTTGGTCAAAACAAGTCCAAATCCAACTTTTCAACGGTCAAAATTGGATAGAATGAAATTTCCTACAACATGGAACAATAAGTTTTTGAAAATACCAAGTTTTCATAGATCAAAACCAAGAAAATCATGAGAAAGGGCAAAACCTAGATCTACAAAATCTATCCATAAAAACTAAAAATGACAAGTTCTAAAGATGCTTAGAACTAGGAGAGGAAGACATTGGAACAATAAAATCTAAGATCCATCATGAAGCAAGTTGCACTTGCCTAGAGCTCTTTGGTGTAGGTGGAGAGGAGTAAATGAAGAAGATGGAGAAGTTATGAGAAATAAATGGAGGAGAGAGAGAGAGAGAGGTTGACTTATATATTAAGCCCAAACCATCTCAAACCAAACCAAGCCAACATGTTGAACCAAACCAAAATAAACCAAGCCAAGATTAAACCAAGACTAGGCTAAGCAAGACAAGTCTAACTATGATCCACCAAACAAATGTCAGAAATCTGTATATGTATCCTGAAAAATACGTATAACGGGAAACGGGAGTGACAGTGCCCGATGCGACACGACTCCGATTTCAGAGTACCATGCTTCCTAGGGTAGACCTAAATGAAATTTGATTGGTAACCAGGGGCAGACCCACCATAAGGTGAGGGGGAGGTTGTTGGACCAGAAAAAATTTACTTTTTCTTCTCCCTATTTTAGTCTCAAAACATTGTAAGCTGAAACCTGCCGCAGGTGAATTTTGTTTGCATCACCCTTTGATAATGTGAGACGTGTTTTTACCGGCTTTGGGGTATTTTTAAACTGACCGTTTATGAAAAATCTATGCTTGTTAATTTTTTTGAGCCACTGAATTTTGTCGGCTCAAAAACCACTCAAAACCGGTGTAATGTATTTTTGTGTGGCTTTATAAACACCCCAAATCGGTGGATTTTGAGTGGCTTTATTATTTTATTCCATTTATATCCTCGTCAAAAAATATAAATATAACTACTAATAACTAAACCCTTTTTTTGTACTTCTCTTTCTTTCCTTCCCGCGGCTGCCCTTTTCTTTTCGATTGAAGGAAAATCCAGGAACTTGCCTTGTACTTGTCTTTGGAGTTCCATTGGGTGCAGAGTTATTTTATAAGACAAGAATACAAGAAAGACTTTTTGATGCAGAGGTTACCTTCACGTCTATAGACCCATATTTTATCAAAAATAATTTTTATTTATATATGGATATAAATGTAATTTTATTATTATAGAAAACTTTCAGAACCGCTAATTAATGAATTACCAAGCATGGATTGGACTGCTTTAAAAGCCAAGACTTAAATCCACAAAAAATCTGACCCTTATAACCGTTCATTTCTACTACTCTAAAAATATCTGCTACTCCCATAATTGCCAAGTACACCAGTCAATCATAAAATATTTATGAGGAAGACTAGCATGACATGCTGGTCCCCAAAACAAAAAAATAAATAGAAAAACATTTGAATCTTTCTCTACTTTTCTCCCTCTTTTTTGTTTCCCACAGTGTTTTTCCTATTCTTGTAGACTTCAACTCTCTATGAATCTTCCTCCAGTAATGAGTTGTAGAGAAGGAACATCAGAGAGCTTATTCTTGCAATGTTGCAGCTGTTATTCTATGTTATCCGACACAACAAAATGGTATCTGTATCTGTATCGTGCCAGTATTCATGCAACATAGGTGACTACTTTTTGTACCTATACGAAATTGTCCGTATACTGTATATGTATCGCGTACATATCCGTACATCCATGTCGGTATTCACGCAACATAGCTGTCAGTGGTTATTGGGAATACTGTAACTGTTGATTATATCAGGAGGTTCCTGTAGAATAGTGAAGTGTTAAATGTTAAGCAGTGGCTATAGAATACTGCAGTTTCTTATATTTGTTAAAAGTTTCAGTTGCTACATCAGAACTGCTACATGAATATAATTTTTCTTTTCTTTTCCAGGCACTTGAACATGGTAATGAGCTGCTATGAGTTGAACTAGTAAATATATCTAGATAACGAAAAAGATATTAACATATCGGGATGTAAATTGTTTATGAATCGAGAGATATATATACTCGAATAGTTAGGAAACTGCACAATTGCATGTGAAACTCTATTGAATACGAAATTTATAGTATTTATAGACTATGAAGTTCTTCCTAACCTCAGTAGCAGTTTCCTGACAGAAATTAAATCAGCAGTTGGCCAGTAGGAAAGTAACAAGTGTTTGGACATGTCAGAAACCACAACATTTATCCCACAATTTATATTTATTTCATTATATGTAATAAAAATTTTCACATGTTAGGAGTTTTGCCAGGCATGTTGACATCCTGAGCTTTTAACTTATATTATTGGGGGTGGGTCTCTATGAAGGAGATTTCACATGGAATCGTTGTTCATATCTGTACGAAATTGGTGCCTTGTGGGCTTAGATTCCTTTTCATGATTAAACCCTTCGATGAAGTACAAAAATTGGTGCCATGTTTATGTCTGTACGAAATTGGTGTCATGTCCATGTCCATGTTCATGTTCATATTGGATCGATTTTGGGATCCAAACTCTGAAAATTCATGTTAAAGTCCAATAGGATTGCTTGTTGAATTTGAGGAGCTAGATATAAATTTTCACCAGCTTGATTGTCACGTGTGTTTGTGTCTATGGATGGTGCCAAGTAATGATTGATGAATTGAATGTTAGTGGAATATGTGATCTAAATTACTTATATCCATATGTTAAACATATTAGTATGGATTATAATCTATCTCGTAGTATATATAAGTAATTTTTAAAGGCACACCAAGTTTTACTTAGGCCAGTCTAATTTTTTTATTTACAAGTTTGCCACCAAAAAATTTATTTCAGACTAGCCCAATAGAAAAGACTGTCAAAAATTTAAAGGATTGTCAAAAATTTGACAATTCTTTCTATTGGGAGGACTGTCAAACATTTCGACTATTCCAATTTTTAGGACTGTCAAATATATTGACAGTCCTCCTCCTCCTCCATTCCTCCTCCGCCTCCTCCTCTCTTCCTCCTTTCCTCCACCTCCTCTCATCTCCTCTGCCTCCTCCTCTCTTTGACCTCCTCCTCCTCCCTCGACCTCCTACTTCTCCTCCTCTCTCGACCTCCATCATCTTCTTCGTCTTCCTCCTCCTTCGGGTCCATCTCCCTCTTCCTTGTCAACCTCCGGTCGGAACAGCAAGGAAGCGTCGCGGCTGGGGAGAGCGGAGTTGGCAGCAGCATCGGCGGGGGAGTGCGGGGGCAGGCGGGAGCGTGCGGTGGAGAGCGACGAACGGGGGAGCGCCGGTGAGAGCGATGGTAGGGGACACGACGGGGCGTACGACGGCCTGGTATTGGGCATTGGGGAGCGCCGCATTGGTTGCAGTAGTGACGGGGGAGCGTCTCGTTGGTAGCAGCAGCGGCGGGGAGTGCGGGGGCAGGCGTAGGCGTGTGGCAGAGAGCGGCGGGTGGGAAAGTGCGGGTGAGAGCAGCGGTTGGGGGCGACGGGGGCGTACGACGGCAGGGTGGAGGGGGGGCTCGGTGTGGCGTGGGAAGGAGGGATGTGGGCAGCCCTAAAGAAAATTTGAGACTATCCCGAGTAGAAATTGCACCATGTTGGGCTATCCTGAAGTAATAGACTGTCCTGGAGTAGAATTTGGAGTTCCTTTAAAAATTAGCTCTCTCTTTCTGTGTGTGTGTGTGTGTGTGTGTGTGTGTGTGTGTGTGTGTGCGTGTGTATATATATATATATATATATATATATATATATATATATATATATACTTCCGATATTCGGATACGAGTCGGACACGCCCAGCCGACGTTGGAAGACTCAACGTAGTAAGCTGTAAACATCTAATAAAAAACTCCAAGAATAACTTAAAAGTAAACATCACAGCATCTAACCGTTCCAGAATGATCACCATAATCCACAAGTCATAATTTAATTTATACATGAAAGTACTAAAGACAAATATGGTAACAAGAATGAAATACAACTATGAACTCTCAATATACAATATCTAGAAGTAAAGCTAAACAAATCTAAACCTGTAAGCTCTAGCTAAGTCATGGATCCATCCTATTCAGCTAAAATCTCGGGCTCTGGCCCATAAGGTGGAACAGTATCCTCAAGTACACCTGCGACATATCCAGTCAGGAGCGGAGCAAAGTACAATTCTAGATAATGAACAAGAACGTCATGATATGGAAAAGAGTACAGGAGAATATGAAATATAAAGTACAGAAAAAGAACATAAAAGTACAGGAATGTAAATTACATGAAGTACTGGAAATAAAGTACAAGAAGTAAATCCTGAACCTGAATTACAAGACATGACATGTGCACAATATTTGAAATACAACTAGCATATGTGACCGGCTAGGTTAAGCACATGAATAAGCACATGAAATGGGTAAGGCTTAGGGCCCGCGTGCACGGTGCGAGGCCTAAGCTATCAACCTGAATTTCTGATCCTTGGGTTTGGTCAATTAGCTAGTGTATTTTCTCTCCCCGACCACAAGTAAGTAAAAGAACATGAAAGTACAAGAGTACATGATATCGTGTCATGACGTGTCACAAGAAAAGCACATGATATGAATGTAAATGAACATAAACCATAGAATATACTTGTCTTGGTCAGTGTAGTAAGGAGTATGAAGAAAATTTGTATGTTCACCTGGTTGGGTGCAAGTTGGTTAGGTTAAGATACTGATATGAGAGCTAACTCTAATATGCCCACCAAGTAGTATTAACTATAACTATTAGTAAAATTAGGACACTAATTTAGTAAATATTTATCTTATGAAATACTACTACAATTCCAACTTAATAATGTGCCAACAGTGAAAATAATATTAAAGGTTAACACATTACACCCTATATGAATAAATTCAACACCACTCAACTACGAATTTCTCTCCTTGTCTTAGGCTAATTAGGCCGAAAGCAAAACTTTCCAAACTCAAAGTTAATAAGCCCAAGCCCAGATCCACTGTTCTCCATGCTAGTAAGGCTCAAACCTATTCCACACAACCATAGTTCTAAGACACTAGAACCTAGCCTTATTAGTAACTCCCACCACATAACCAACTCCATACCTACAAGAATTAGCTATAACACATCTCAAGTTTGAATATAAGGCCAACGACTACTATCAACAATACTTCGAAATGAAATAGAACAGAACACAACAAAATCCCATCAAAACCATCCAAAAGAATCATAGAGAAGTTACACCTATAGATTCAAATTGAATTAATTCCCTCCCACCAAATCAAAATATACAATTTGAATAAAAGAATATACAATCCAAAAATAGGAATCAAATGGAAATCTAGAGCAATCAATAGACTGTACGCAAACTGCTCTTCAACTCAGAAGAATTCTCCATATGCAACCCATCTACAGATTTCAATACCACCAGTAGCCAATTGGTTAAAAGCACCCGACACCCCATATTGGACACAACTCGATTGAGTCACGGCTAACTGGATACGAACCCGCAGCAACCACATCAGATACGAACGCAACGCTTGACCACAACGCACGATACGAACACTGGACACAAACACAACCGGCATTACCCCCAAATTCAAATCAGACGATAACAGAGTAAGGAATTTAGGAAAAATTACCTGGAAAAAGGAAGGACCTAAAGAGGACTCGGCTCTAGAAGCTGGCACTCCTTCGTATTCAAATACAATAGCAAGTCCAAGAATTCCAGATTCAAACTCCTTAGCTCACTCAATCTGTGATCCAACTACACCGAATAGTTCTGCCAATGATTAACCGATAAAACCATGGATCGATCACCAATATCAAGATTCAGAAATTCAAAATGGATTAGTGAAAGAGATTCACCTCCTTGATACGGCCGATCGACGGAATGGAAAAGTGCCGCCGCGAAGGATTGATACTCGAACGATTGATGTCGAGATTTGATATGGAAATTCCAGATCAAGAACAATTGGTCGACTGAAATTAAAGCAATATGGATGACTAGATTGGAACGGAACTCACCGCTATCGGTACGATCGGTGCGCCGATAATGATAATCACCGGAGAGACTAGGAGTGCCACCGTAAAATTGAGCCTCTAGTCGCGGTAGAGGAATGCCTGGCTGTCTGAAGAGAAGAAGCGTAGTCGTCGTCGGGAACTGGAACAGTAGAGCGTCCTCCGTGAACTAGTCGTCGATTACTTCCGTCGCCTCTATCGTCAGTACCATCGCCATGGAACCAGAGAATTAGGGTTAGGGTTTGGCTGATAATTTTGGGGAAGAAAGGGAAATGGGGAGTAGAGCTTTACTAAAAAATAGCTAATGGAGAATGAGAATGAGTTTCTGCTCATTCCTCTCTCCTCCTTTGCATATATAATGGAAATGGAGGATTTACAATTCACCCCTCCTTAATTAATTATTACAAATTGGCTAGGGAAGTTGTTGGGAAATGGTTATGGTTAGAAATTTGTTAGAAAAGTTTGGGCGGACCACTTAGTTAGTTACTAACCAACTAATTGGTTAACAATCCACAAATCATAAATTAAAACTTTCTCCCAAATATAAATGCTAATAAAATTATAAATGAGGAAAACAATTGAATATATTAGGAATATTCAAAAAAATTCATAAAATCGGGAAAGTGGGGTTACAAATCTCCCCCCTTAGAAAATTTCGTCCTCGAAATTTCAAAGAGTACGACACGATACAGAAAATGACACAAAGTTTAAAATTGAGAATACGCTCAATGACTATGTACGAAAATCATAACAATTTGAAATGATTTAGCATGACAAGATAAGTAGAGAAAATGGCACGATTGAAAATGATCAAAAATTGATCAGGCACGAAGTGAAACAAAATTTAATTGAGACCATGTACGATAATTTCATACAGGGAGTTGAAATAACACGATCTAACAATGATCAAGAATTTAAATAGGCATGAGGTGACATGTATTTTATTACAACTTACAAGAGTAAAATCATTAAGGCACGAATTTTAAAAGCATGATCAAAATCAAAAAATTTAGCACGATGGAATTAAAAGAAATGGGAAAGGCACGGTTATCAAAATTTAGACAAAACACGATCAAAATAGAAGTAAGATTTAAAAATCTAGTGAAACGGAATCAAAGTCTAGCAATGTATATTTATTGAGAAACTCAAATGATCCAACACTAAAATGCAAAAAGGGAAATTGCAAGGGTTGATTGAGAAAACGTATGAAATACCCAGAAGGTATTAGTATCAAATCAAGGTGAACGTGCAAGGATTCGTGATTCACGAAAAATCGATAATCATATGAAGGGGATATAGTCTCTGTGGTATCCGGGAACATATAAATATTTGAAGTCACTTCACTTAAAATCCATGCCCCGCCAGCGTATCTTGGCTGCAGTGAACTTTTTTGCTCCGTGACTCAAATAATGATATGTTATCGAATATTATATCAACTTTATTCATTTTCAAACAAAGCAACTCCATAGATCAAAATATGAAGAATTAGGACAAAGTCACAATAATACCCGAAAACCTATAAATGTCTGAACCACTTCAACTTAGAATTCATGCCTCGCCAGTGCGCTGCTGGCTGCAGTGAACCCTTAGTCTCTGTAGTCCAGATAATGGCTACAACGTGCGCAACTGCCACGCCCTAGTAGGTCATCGAATAGTATCTCAACCTTATCCATAGGGATTACCAAAAAGTTCAGAGAATTCAAAATGAGTTCCAATAGTCCAAGTCACAATAAAAGGTGATGGTATCTATCTTTTAGAAAACAAGGGGCATTATTACGTACTAAGAAACAACAAGAAGGTTTTTAGAGATTAATCTTGAACACGAAATGAAGTTTCGAATAATAACCAGGATCTCAAATGACAAACAACCTCATATAGGGAACAAAATCCCGAATAGATAACAAAGTCTCGGATGGTGAACGGAAAGCAACGTATAGAAAAGAAACAAAAATTTCGAAGTAAGAATCAAAATCTCGTATCGAAAACGGAGTTCAGCAAAATCTCGAATAACAACGAAATCTCAAACAGATCTCAAATGGAAAACAAAATCTCCAATAGGATACAAAGTCTCAAATAGAAATAAAATATCAATAAAGTCGCAGATAGAAAGTAATTCTCGAATAAAAAATCTCGAACAATAAGCAAGACTGTAAATAGCGAACAGGAAATAGAGTATCAATTAGTGAATAGAAAACAAGCATCAAATGGTGGATATGAAACAAGAGAAATCTCAAATAGGAAACGAGGTCAAACAAGGTCGTGAACAGAAACAAATTCTTGAATAGGATCAAGTCACAAATATGAAATAAAATATCATATGGAACGAGTCAAAATATCATATTAAAAATGAAGTTTTCAAACAATGTCTCGAATAAGAACAGAATCTCAAACAAGTTTCGAATAGAAACGAAAGCTAAACAAGGTTTGAATGAGAAACAAAGTTGCGAAATGAAATCTCGAGTAGGAAATAAAATCTCAATAACACAAGGTTCGATTAGGAAACAAAATTTGGAATAGAAGTCAAAAAATAGGAGACAAAGTCATGAATAGTGAATATCAAAACAGGATGTCTAATAGTGAACATGAAACAAGTCTTGAACGAAAAAACAAAACCTTGAATAGAAACCAGAGTTTCGAATAGGAAACAAGATCATAGAATAGGAAACAATATCTTGAAATGAATCTCGAATAGGAACCAAAGTTTAGAATAGAAACAAAGTCTAATAAATTCTTGAATAGGAAACAAAATCTCGAGTGGAAACAAAACCTCGAATAGGAACAAAATTTCAAACAAAGTCTCGGATAAGAAACAAAATCTCAATTGGGAAACAAAATCTAGAATATAAAAAAATATCTCGGATAGGGACAAAATCTAGAAATAGAGAACGAAGTCTCAGATGGAGTCTCGAGTAGGGACTGAATCTCGAATAAGAAACAAAATCTCAATAAAGTCTCGAATAGAAAACCAAATCTTAAACAAGTCTCAAATAGGAAACAAGGCTTAGAATAGTGAATGGAAAAAAAATTCTCGAATAGAAAACAAGGAAGTTTTAGGAAAATCTAGGTGCTAAGAGAAAATCTAAGGGAATTGGACTGCGAATCACGATCCACGGTCTTCTCCAATCATGCAAGAAGAGTCTTCTGTCTTCAGTATTCTTTCGGAACTGGAATGAATTCAACTTCTTCAACTGTCCTAACATAGGCTGGTCCCTGCGGCAATACTTCATACGGCTACTGTGTCTGGAGAGGTGAGTCCCTCTGCTGCAGTAATGGTGCTCCTCTCGCTCGTCCTTGGGCAGTACGATCAGCGGCCTCCGGACAATCCTTGATCTCATGTGTAGGCAATCCATAGAACAAGCATAGCTTCAGTCTCTTACAGCACTCCTCGAAATGATGTCCTGGGTGGCGGCAGCATGCCCAATGGTCATCGTCATTGTCTGAATCTAAGGACGCAGCTGAAGGGGCATGGTCTGAGTGTGGCGACGCTTTGCGGATCCAGAGTAGTTTCTATCTTCGTCATAAGTCTTTATGTCTCTCCTGGACTTCAGCTTCCTGTCTCATTCTATTGTCTGTGCTACATTCGAGATCTCCTTGTTGGTGGCTACAATATTCAGAGGAGTTCGATCCTCGGAGACTTGGATGATCCTCAGAAGTGGTGGCTCTAGGTTCTCGATCTGCTCCTTGGTGTAAGGAATGCGCTCGGTGTCGAGAAAGTCCAAAGATCCGAGAGTCTGAAAATAAGAAGTCCTTCCTGGCCCGGAGAGTGCATCACAAGTCTGACTTAAAAAAGTACGACTTGCTCCCTTTGGCCATCGAAGAACTCCTGAAACATTTCCATCAACTGGGTATTACCAATGGTGATAGTATGAGCGACGAGGGTGGTGGAAGCTCAGAAGCGTCAAGTATAGGTGAATCGATAGTTCCTATGTTGCGTGTCTAAACCATCTAAAAAAATAGAAAACTGTTAAAATGGCCTAACTATAGATAATAAGCAAACCTAGTAATTAATATGTATAACAAGACTTAGTAAAATATACTAATAACCATTTTCTCGTAATCCTATGCTGTGATAAGTTTTTCTTAGTCTAACAGGTTCCCTAATAGCACTCTATAGCCTAAGTGCCATTAGGATGGACCTGTATGGGCCACCACTAAAAACATGTCACGACCCGCTTTCGAATATTCGGATACGAGTTCGACACGCCCAGCCTACGTTGGAAGCCTCAATGTAGTAAGCTGTAAACATCTAAAGAAAAACTCCAAAAATAACATGAAAGTAAACATCACAGCATCTAACAGTCCCAGAATGATCATCATAATCCACAAGTCATAATTCAATTTATACATGAAAGTACCAAAGATAAATCCGGTAACAAGAATGAAATACAACTATGAACTCTCAATATGCAATATCTAGAAGTAAAGCTAAACAAATCTAAACCTGTAACCTATAGCTAAGTCATGGATCCATCATGTTCAGCTAAAATCCCGGGCTCTGGCCCATAATGTGGAACGGTATCCTCAAGTACACCTGTAATATATCCAGTCAGGTGTAGAGCAAAGTACAATTCTAGGTAATGAACAAGAACATCATGATTTAGAAAAGAGTACATGAGAACATGAAATATAAAGTACAGAAAAAGAATATGAAAGTACTGGAATGTAAAGTATATGAAGTACAAAAAATAAAGTACAAAAAGTAAATCCTGAACCTGAAATACAAGACATGACATGTGCACAATATTTGAAATACAGCTAGCATATGTGACCGACGGGGGTAAGCACAGGAATAAGCACATGAAATGGGTACGGCTTACGGCCCGCATATACGGTACGAGGCCTAAGCTATCAACCTGAATTTCTGATCCTTGGGTTTGGTCACATAGCTAGTATATTTCCCCTCCCAGACCACAAGTAAGTACAAGAACATGAAAGTACAAGAGTACATGATATCGTGTCATGACATGTCGTAAGAAAAGTACAGGATATGAATGTATGTAGAAGCATGGAAAAAGACAAGAGAAGCCCATGCGGCTCCAAACAGAAGGAGCCTTATGCGGCTCAGGAACCCTTCAGAACTTTATGCGGCTCGAAACTCCCCAACAGCTCTATGCAGCTCGGGCAAAGACACGTGACCCACTTCAACTCCCAATTAATTGCTCTGACGTAATGCATGACAGCTCTGACACAATGAATGACAGCTCTGACGTAATGAATGACAGCTCTGCCATAAATTCGAAATAATGATGGCGTGCCCCTTGGAAAAAGAAGAAAATCTTTCTGGCAGGATCCGTCAAGTCCCAAGCACCCCTATGCGGCTGCTCGCTCCATGCGGCTGCCATCCCTATACGGCTGTCAATTCTCATGCGGCTGCCATCCCTATACGGCTGTCAATTCCTATGTGGCTGCCATCCCTATGCGGCTGTCAATTCTCATACGACTGCCATCCCTATGCGGCTGTCAATCTTCATACGGCTGCCCACTTCATGCGGCTGTGTCCTTCATGCGGCTACCTCCTTCATGCGGTCGCCTCCTTCACGAAGCTGTTGTCCCCATGCGGCGGTTACCCTCATGCGGCAAGGACTTGGGAGTCACCCGTATGCGGTTCACTTAGACCACACTCATGCGGCTCTACCAGACGCCCCGCTCATAACGGTTGAGACACGTGGCGATCCTCATGACAAGTTGAGACACGTGGCTGTCTTATCCCCTCGGAGTTATGGCTGTTCGCAAATCCTGACAACCAGATTTAGTGCAATCACCATTATTACTTAAATCAAATTAGATTTATTATGATTAAGTAAATGGGACACATGGCGGGAGATCCGAGCTTGTCATAACAGATTATGAGGATTCATTACAATCAGTATTAATTGTCCATACAGATTTGGCGCAATCAAGAATCAATTGCCCAGATGAAATGCAATCAAGATTAATAGCCCAGATGATTGGCCGCCGACTTTTCAAGGAGGGAATCAGTGCAAACCCTAATGAGCACACCCTACTCCTATAAATAACAAGGTGCTATTCCCTTGCAAAAGGATCGGATCCAGAGAAACAAAAAAAAGAATATAGCAAGGTGCCATTCCCTTGCAAAAGAGATCCTCTCCACCCGGCTGGACAGACAGAGAAACAAAAAGGCACGCACAGAAGAGTCTTCCCATCCAGAGAGCATTTCTTTATCAGAGCCAAGGCTACGTCTGATCGTCCAAGGAGTAAGGCAAAGCGGCCGTCGCTTTTCCGAGCCTCTACCGTCACCCCCAGAATCAAAACTAAACAATCGTACTTAGACTGCTGTACCTAGGTTTTTGTCCCTAGAATTTCTTTGTACGAGCGAGTTTGTATTGTGAAGTAAAAGTCCAGTCCTCCCATATAAATTGTTCTGTTCTTTTATAATCAATGGCAAATACGATGGCAACTCTGCTGGGGAATAACTTCTCCACGGCTGAGGAGTCGGTGATGCAATCAGACACAGCCAAACTTGGCTCCACTCAACAAATACTGGTCGCCCGGTTTGACCAGCAGGCGTTTGAAGAAATACTCTCCAACGGGAGCGCTGGCCCGGTCCAGCAGCAAGCCCGCACGAAGAAGGCCCACAGGGAGTGGAGACCCAAATCATTTGCTCCTCTCCAAGCTCTCGAAGAAGTACTCTCTGTTGCCCGAGACAGCGGAGAAGTCTCGCGTGCGGCCCCACTTCAGACCACAGAGGATTGTTGTCCCCAGGTCCAAAAAAAGAAAATACTATGATGCTGGACTTGAAGGGGCAAAGAGGAACGCTGTGCAATCTAAGCCGTATAAGGGCGCCAACCGCATAGGAAAAGCTCATACGGCCGTAACTGTCAACCGCATAGAGAAAACTCATACGGCCAGAACTACCAGCCGTATGCAGACAGCCTACACAGCCATGACTTCTAGCCGCATACAGAAAGTTCATACGGCCACAAAGGATAGCCGTATGCAGACAGCCTGTACGGCTACACATACCAGCCGCATGCAGACAGCCTGTACGGCCACCGATCCTAGCCGCATACCATCTACTCCATACGGCTCACGGTCAGTCTTTGACCGCCTCTCGTACGGTCCTGACCATGGAGGCTCTCTGAATCATATGCCAGACTCTGTTGTGACCAGCTTGGACTCTTCCTACTACGCACTCTTAGGTGCTAGAAGGAAGAAGTCTCAGACAGCACGGGCTCGGCGAGCTCAGTCGACTGCCCCAACTTTCAACCACCAGGGCGTCCCGCTAACAATTACTCGGGCCCCTGATGTAAAGTTATACAGAACTACCCATATCCAGCCCCCGACGGCCAACAAACGGGATAGTTATCAAGAATCTCCCAACAAGGATCAGGTGCAAGTGCTCGCGCTACCCCTACATCAGGGAGCAGGCATGAGGCCAACACACTCATATGCTCAGGACTCCCCAGCCCACAAAGCAGGTGACTTACGCAACGTGATTCTTCACAAGCGCAAGGAAAGAGACGAAGATTTGACGTACAAAGAGTCCTGTCAAGGACATCAATGCACCCAAGTCATTGTCAACTGCTGCTGCAACAAGACAGCAGTACAAAAAGATCGGCAGTCCGTCTTCTAAAGGTTGCAACACCCAAGCTCAGAAGACGGGGCACTTCTCGTCGCCTCTTACAATTCTGCTCTGAAGATTCCTGGCAGCGGTAGAAAAAAGAAAACAAATGTCTCCAGCCCAAAACTTTCAACCGGCGTAACCAAGAAACTTTCTTCTAAACGGTTGTCTACCACCGTTACAGAAGGAGTTTACCAAGGTACCCGTTCAAAGATGAAATCTGCCACACTTGGAGGCATCGGAGCCGGGGGTAGCACTCCTCCAAACATCCACGATAATCTGGTGTTCTAAGAAGATAATCCAGGGGAAACGGTTCATCCAACAGATGCAGCAGACCCCGACGTTCCAGAGGATGTCCCCAACTCCCAAGACGAGGCAAGCTCTGAAGCTGGGGGTACCACTCTTTGTGAGTCCAAACCAGAGGAAAACATTCCCACATACCCGGACGACTTCTCTGTACAAGGGTATGACTCAGAGGGCACGTCCTCTACTGTTTCTTCTATCTCTCATCATGTGAGGACGGTGTTCATGAATGACAGCAACCAAGACGGCCCCAGTGATCGCCAATGCATCGACACTCTGGAGGCCATACTATATGCTTTGGTCAAGTCTGTGGACGAGATCAAAGCGGTCCTTCCAACTCTGTAAGGAAGAACGCCTGGCCAAACAAGCTTGGGTCCCGCGGTCAATGCGGACTCGAACTCAGCTGTACCAAACCCAGGCGACAATCCTCCTGAAATATCGGCTCCTACCGCTTCAGACGAGGCCAGGGAGGCAAGAAGAGAGGTCCAAGAGCTCCTGGCCATGTTCCATGCCCGAAAAAACTGCCAAGACCTCATCCCGCTGCGTGGAGAGATGTTCCCTGCCCGTAAAAATATAAACCATTCCATATCAATCCATACGATAGGAAGACATCTGCAAGCAGGTACATCACCTACTTCGAAGTCACAACCGACCATCTGTCTCATGACGATGCCATCCTTATGCGGCTGTTCATCGGAGCATTGGAGGGGATCGCCTTCGACTTGTACCGCAACTTGTCGGACAATTGCATCCACTCCTTCACCGGCTTCAAACGTATGTTCCTGGAGAGGTTCTACGAAGTAGGACAAGACGTGACAATGTCCACCCTCATGGATGTTGTTCAGGAAGAAAAGGAGCTGACAAGAAACTATATCGAGCAGTTTCGCCAAACCGCGATGAAGCTGCCTTCCGGTAACCCTGATTCCTTTTTGATTGAAATTTGCCAAAAGAGACTGCTTCCCATAATCAGCCTCTGGATGGGCGAAAGTAAATTCAAGGATTGGAAGATGTTCATCATCATTGCTACTAGCGCAGAAGACAAGGTGAAGAAAGCCCGCCAACTAGGATTGTACATCTCGGAAGGGGAAGACAAGGGCAAACGCCCTAACGTCAACAACAACAACGGTGGTAACTCCTCCAGCAACCGAGACAACAAGGGCAAGCAGGCTATGGTGGCCGACACAGCCCCAAAGCCCGAATCAAAGCAAGCAGAAAAGCAGTGGCCTCAGATGACCTACTCCTTCGAGGATGGCCTTGTTAAACCCATCTTAGATATGCTCATCCAAGGAGGACAAATTCAGCTCCCTCCTCCCAGGCGTGAGCCTCGTCCTGCAGACTTAGAGAACCCCAAATACTGCCACTATCATCGCTATGTCCACCATGCCATACATAATTGCTACTAACTGAAGCGATACATCCAGCATCTTATCGATTCTAAAGCCCTGGCCATTGATTTCGAAGAGGTGACCGTAGCAGCCAACATAGTATCAGTACAATTCAGCAACTTCCCTCCGACAAAGACTCAAGACGGAGTAGTACCTGTCCCCCGATCAAGGATGGAGGTCGCTAACCTTCCTCCTCCCCGAGACCAAGCTGCGGGTCTAGTGCCGCTTACCACATCGAAGGAAGATCATGTGGGTCCATCCGGACTTGGTACCTAAGGTGACTCAGTCCGTACCTCCCTCCACCAGCAAGAAGAAGAATGGAAAAGTCAAATCATGTCGCACGATCTCGATAGAGGTCGAGGAAGCTACTGCTGTTGTTACCCGCTCTGGCGCACAAACCCAACCTCCACCAGGTAACTCAGCTGAGGACCATCAGCCGACAGCGGCTGATGCTTCCGGACCTTCGCAGCCTTCGACGACCGGCAAGCCTAGGCCAAAGGAGACCCGCTTTGACAAACCACTCCGAAGGGAGATACTTCATGGGCTGGAGAGGCCGTACAACTTTGACATCTTGGCACAATTGGCCAACACACAGGCCAAACTATCGCTATACGAACTCCTGAGACTCTCCAAGGATGTTCGCATCGCACTAAGCAAGGCACTTCAGAATGCCGATGCATATCTAGCTCAGTCCAACCTCACTGGGGAAAGCTCGCCTGCAGATCTCCAGGACAGCGCTTGCGCAGGGTCAATGCCGAACATTGTCTTCACTCCGCAAGATATGCTCATCAAGACCAACCTGTACGATCGCCCTCTGTACTATACTGGGTACATTGGCGATATCAAGGTAGATCGGATGCATATTAATCCCGGTTCTTCCATAAGCATCATCCCGAAAAGCCTACTACACCATCTGCACATCCCAATGCATCGCCTGACGCCAACAAGCACCGCCATCAACGATTTCAATTCGGACACTTCCTACAATATTCTCCTAGGGCATCCTTGGATATACGATTACATGATCGTGCCCTCTACACTGCAACAGTGCTTCAAGTACGTCGACAAGCACGGCTTCGTGAGAACAGAATTTGCCGACATCGATCCCTTCAAAGGGGTCGAATCCTACTATTCAGACTCATGCTTGTATAAAAAGTCGAAGAAGCATCTCATCGAAGGAGATACTCAAGCTCAAACTGAAGCAGCATCTGGATCAGAAGAACCTCTAACGATCTACCTCCAAGCCCACAAGCCTGGCATAACTGTGCCCCTTAAAGCTACTCTGCGTAAGGACGCAATTAGCCTCTCTGTACAGGAGAAACACATGGTAATCCGACTACCAAGGTCTGGCCAAGTGCCAAGACCCACGACAGAGCCACTGACAATCAGGCTGTCTAAAGCTAGCCAGCAACAAGCAGAGGAGCTCAATCCCTCTGTCAAGCCAATGATGATCCGTCTTCCCATTATGAATCGGCAGCCGAGCGCTAAGCCAGGGACTGCTAGCCAGCCAATACTCCCCGTCCAGCACCGACCACCAAGCTGGGGGTGGCTATTACACCAACGACTCCATGTTCTGCTCCACCCATGGAGCCCCTGATGATTAAGCTGCCTAAGTCATCCTCTCAGTCCTCATTTACACAGGAGGTAGCTGAAGAAGAGTCAGAACTGGCCAAGTATGTGGCTGCTTACACTGATGCACCATCCGCAGATGATGTAATCCACTGGAAAAGATACCTTCATCAATAAAGGGCTGTCTTTGAACTACCTCGAGCTTAATAAGCTTTGTAAAATATATGCTATGGGACACGGTATAGGCACTCACCTACACATACAGGTGACAAACGTCTACACTGCAAACCCACTTACTCCAGTGGAAGACGCTTACCGCATAGTCGAGGGAGAAGACTATCCAATCATCTTCGGCCGGAAGAATGATCCACAACCCTTCAGGGTAGAAGAAGTTTATCTTGAACCCGACACCGAAAGATTGCCCCTTTATCTGTATAGTCCTCGATCCAAGTACCTTATGCAAAAACAAGGGTATGATCTGGAAACTACACCAGGCTTGAACTATGGCTCTAGATGGCGGTTACCTTTATAATCGTCGGTCCCGGCTGGGAAACCATGAGACTACTACAACAAAACCAGATGTGGGCTAGGTTATGTTACACCGACAATAACCCTTGAAAGCTCAGACGAGGAATACGAATGGCATTTACACTCAGCCGGATCACCCACTTTCGATTCAGACGTCAGCATCGGGGACATGTTAAGGAAAGTCTGGCCCGTCAATATGGCATTTTTCGACGCCTACGAAGAAGATGAAGATATTCCTAAACTTTCTGAGCTAGAGCCGTGGGCACAACAACTAGATGCGCAATGGGAGAAGCGGTTCGAACAAAAAGAGCCTCCTACCAAGGATGAGGTTGTACAAATCGATCTCGGTGATGGGTCCTCTCCAAAGCCCATCTTCGTTAGTAAGAATCTGACAGACGAAAAGCAAGAATCACTACAGCAACTCGTCAGAGAATACATCGACGTGTTCGCCTGGAGCTACGAAGATATGCCAGGGGTGAACCCCGAGATTGTACTTCACAAGCTCAACATCCGTCCGGACGCAAAACCGGTCAAGCAACAGCAACGTCGGTTCCGTCCTGACATCATGAATGCCATTGAAGCCGAGGTAAACAAACTGATAGCCTGCGGCTTCATCCGTAAGGAATAGCATCCTGACTGGGTCGCCAATATAGTACCGATCCTCAAGAAAAGTAGAAAGATTCGAATCTGCATCGACTTTCGCAACCTGAACGAGGTGTGTCCTAAAGATGAGTTCCCTCTCCCTATCACGGACATTATGATTGACAACACCTGCGGCTTTGAGCTCATGTCATTCATGGATGGTTTCTCGGGATACAACCAAATCAAGATGTCTTCCATCGACGAGAAGCACACATCATTCCGAATACCGATTGGCACATACTGTTACATAGTCATGCCTTTCGGTTTAAAGAACGTTGGCGCCACCTATCAAAGAGCTATGAGCATCATCTTTAGAGACCACTTGCGTAAGACAGTGGAATGCTACGTCGACGACATTGTCGTCAAAAGTCGCTCTAAGAAAGATCATCTGCATGATCTGAGGTCAGTGTTCGACCTGATGCGAGCACACAATTTGAAAATGAATCCCACAAAATCCTTCTTGGACGTATCCAGCAGAAAGTTCTTGGGTTTCATCATCTTCCAGGGTATCCACGTAGATCCTGAGAAGACAAAGGCAATTATGGAGATGGGTCCCCCAAGAAATCTTCGTGAACTCCGAGGCCTTCAAGGGAGGCTAGCATATATCAGGAGGTTTATCTCCAACCTCTCCGGACGATGCCAGCCTTTCACCCACCTTATGAAGAAGGGCGTTTCATTCGTATGGGATGAAGAATGCCAGCGTGCCTTCGACAGCATCAAAGAATACCTGACGAACCCTTCAGTCCTGGTAGCCCCAATTGCTGGAAGACCAATCTTGCTCTATGTATGAGCAATAGAACATTCTCTCGGTGCTCTGCTAGCACAAAACAACGATGCAGGACATGAGCAAGCTATATATTACCTCAGCCGAATGATGATGGGGCCAGAGCATCGATACACTGTCGTAGAGAAAGAGTGTCTTGTTCTGGTTTTCGCCATTCAGAAGACGCGACACTACGTCACAGGACAAACCATCTACGTCATATCAAGAGTCAACCCCCTCAGGGTCCTCATGACTAAACCAGGCGCACTCAGCTCTCGTCTCGCAACCTCGGCGATATTATTGTCCCCCTACCACATGATCTTCGTTCCGCAAAAGGCTGTTAAAGGTCAAGCTCTGGCAGACTTTTTAGCAGCTCATCCAGGTTCGAAGTCAACAAAAATAGACGAAAAGATTCCAGACGAGGTCGCTAATTCAAATATGGCCTCCCATGGTACCATATGGCGAATGTTCTTCGACGGCACTTCTAGAACTGGGCCCAAGGATAATATCATCGCTGGAGTCGGAATAGTGCTAATTTCTCCCACCGGGTTGGTGATCAATCGAGCTTATTCCCTCACGTAGCCCTGTTCAAACAACGTGGCCGAGTACAACGCTTTGGTCATTGGCCTCTGACTTGCAAAAGAGCTGGGGGTAGAGTACCTTGAAGCATACGGCAATTTGCAGCTAATCGTCAATCAGATCCAAGGTTCATACGAAGTTCGTCATGAAGATATGATCCCCTATCACCAAATAGCAGTTGACATCATCTCGTCCCTGGAGGGGTTCTTCATAGAGTACGTTCCCAGGCTCCAGAACAATGAAGCCGATGCCCTAGCAGGCCTTGCCGCTTCCTTAGCAGTTCCGAATCATGCTCATCATCTGGTTGACATCATAGGCCGTAAGTTGGTCTGTCCCAGGAATAATGTTCAATGTGTTGAGAGTTACTCCATGCAGACAGTCGACGAAGCACCAGACTGGAGACAACCATTCATCGATTTCATAGTCTACGACATCCTGTCAGAGAATCCGAAGGAACCTACTTCTATCAGAAGACGTTTCCTCATATTCTTCTACGATACAGAGACAAAAATGCTATATCGACGATCATACGATGGATTACTGCTTCGATGTCTGTCGAATATAGAAGCCAAAGAAGCCGTGCGTGAAGCTCATGATGGCATCTGTGGGGCCCATCAGCCTGGCCCAAAACTACAAGATCGCCTTCGCCGAATGGGTTACTACTGGCCCACAATAGTTGCAGACGCAATAGACTATGCACGAAAATACAAAGCCTGTCAAGTCCACGCAGATTTTATCTACCAGCCATCCGAGTTTCTACACCCGACGGTGGCAACCTGGCCCTTCGAAGCATGGGAAATGGACATCATTGGTCCGATCGCTCCACCTTCGTCCAAAGGACATCGTTTCATACTCACAATCATAGATTACTTCTCCAAATGGGCGGAGGCTGTTTCGCTTGCAGAAGTAAAGACTTCAAATGTGATCAGCTTCCTCAAGCATCACGTCATTTATCGCTTTGGACTGCCCCGACGGATCATCCATGATAATGGTCCACAGTTCGCAAGTCACGCCTTCTATCGGTTTTACGAGAAACACCGAATCCAGAATATTGCTTCAACACCATACAATCCAGCGGCTAATGGTCTGGCTGAAGCATTCAACAAAACAATCATTAAGCTTCTCAAAAAGTTTGTGTCATCAAACAAACGCGATTGGAACGAAAAGCTCGACGAATGCGTGTGGACATACCGTACTACAGTACGGACGGCCACTAGGAACACGTCATTCTCTCTGGTATATGGGAGTGAGGCAGTTCTCCCACTAGAGACTCAAATCCCTTCGCTCCGCATCGCTCTCACCTATCGGTTGACAACAGATGATAATCACCATCGCCGACTGCAAGAGTTGGAAGCCTTGGATGAGAAGCGCCTATTAGCTCAACAACGAATCGAGTTGTACCAGGCATGCATCTCCGGAGCCTTTAATAAGAAGGATAAAATCAGAACATTCCAAGTGGGTGACCTCGTTCTGGCGGTTCGGAGGCCGATGGTTATGACTCACTAAACCGCCGACAAGTTCCAGCCAAAGTAGGAAGGCCCGTTCATCATCGATGCTGTATTCTACAATGGAGCTTACCGCCTCGCAAAATAAAATGGAGACTTGCTCATGTTGCCCATCAATGGCAAGTTTCTAAAGAAGTATTATGTCTGAAACGACATCTGCTAGGGTGTTGAGTTACATACCCGCTGGTACCGCTGAACTCACATCCTGCCTACAAATCTGCCACAGCAATGAGTTACGTACCCGCTGGTACCGCTGAACTCACATCCCGTCTATAAATCTGCCACATCAATGAGTTACGTACTCCCGGGTACCGCTGACCTCACATCTCAAAAATAAATCTTCTGAAGTAATGAGTTACGTACCCACCTGGTACCGCTGAACTCACATCCCGACTACAAATCTTCCAGAATGACGAGTCACGTACCCGCTCGTACCGCTGAAGTCACATGCTAACTCTAAATCCCCCAGATTGTCGAGTTATGTACCCGCAGGTACCGCTGAACTTACACTCTGATCACTACAGATGAATCTATACCACGACTTTTAGGTAGTAAGTCATGTATGATTATACCTCTGAACTTTCTTCCCGAAAAGAGCTCTCCCCTTATGATCCAATACTCGCACTTTTAGTGCATAAAAAGGGTAACAGATCCACAGATTTTTCAAAACAACCACGTCGATGCTACCTCTGAGTTGTTTCCCTTCCATCAAAAACAAACCGTCCCTCACATAGAACCTCCATGTCCTCATTACCTCTGAGTTTTTCTATATTCCCTTCATGGAGCCCACTCCTGCCATGTCCTCATTACCTCTGAGTGGGAAGGCTCCATCGAAGAAACCCTCATATTTACCATGTCCTCATCACCTCTGAGTAAATATGTTGGTTCTCTCCCAACTTATTATCCGTATCCAGAACCAGGGTACGCCAAGGATAATAGGTCCACAAAAAGTCTCTCATTGGGGCAACTACGACAAGCAAAGAATAGAGCGAATGTATTCTGATCATTCGAAATCGGTTACATTCACATGACTACATCTCATGAACAAGCCAGAAAAGTTCTCTATCATTTCATTTAGACAAAAAGGAAGAATATTACATTGATGTCCAAAAGAAGCAAAAGACAGACAGAAATATTAAGACAAAAGACGGACATTTATGGGAGCCCACGAATCCTAGTTGCGGGGGCGCATATACCAATTCCTCAACCATTTCGCATATGAAGGATCTACCTGAGCAAAAACCTCGTCCGGAGTAGAAAGGTCAGAACTCCCAGTACTACCGCCGTCAGACTGGGGCTCCTCCTTTACAACAATGGGCGCCATCTCTCCTTTCTGTCCCTCCATCTTTGGTATCACCTCCTCCTTAACAAACGATGACTCTTGTTTGAGAGGAGGCATCAGCGCTTCCTTCATAATAATCTCAGCCTTCGGCAGGGATGCTGCAAGAATCAAAAATAAAAAGAAACAAAGTTAGATGGTTAGAGCCTTATGCGGCCCAATCTAGACGAACTCATGCGGCCCTGTTTGAGAGGGCTTCATGCGGCTCGCTTCATAGGGACTTATGCGGCTCTGTTCGAAGGGTCATTATGCGGTTCAGTTTAGCACAACCTTATGCAGTACACGAGCTTATGTCACGACCCGCACCCACTGTAAGGGTACGAGAACGTAACAACGTCCAGCCTACGTCGCAGTGTCAGCGGTAGAACGCTGTCCTAGGTCACAACATCTAACAGTATAAGGTGATACACAGTTATACTCCCCGAATAGGGGTGACATAACAGAATACAATCTCAATCACATCTAAGGTGGAATACGGTAAAGATTGATAGATATGAATGGGAGGAATACGCAGAGGTACAATCCAGATAAAAACTAAGTGTCTATGATACATCTCCACAAATATCCAAAAGAAAAAACTCCCAATATATACAATAATGTATCAATGAGAAAGACAAGTAAAAGTCTAAGCTATCTATACTAACAAGGGGTATCATCCTCAGTAGCTGCCTGAACCTCCTCAGGGGTCCAGGTCGCGAGTGTCATCTAGGCAAGCTCCAAGTAAGGGGTGCAGGGATCCTCATCATCCTCTGTAAAATTTTCAACAGGTCCAGTCAGGACGGGAGCGAGCACAAAACATCTCACGCAGATCATAACAGGTTAGAAAATATAACGTGCAATAGAGTAAGATACATGAAACGCTGAAAGAAGAATGTATATGAAAAACAGCAGAGATTTGATAATAGGAAATATCTATATATGATAAGTAAGACTGTAAGCTATATGTGATTTAGAGTACAATATGGTTATGTAAATGGTCTAGGACAATGCAATGGTAACTCCATTGTACGTGAGTGTACAATAGACATATACAATAGTTATACAATGTTGTACAATAGGATTTGATTACATAACCAATTCTACTTCCCCTCCCCAAATCAGTACACAAGGATCTACTCCAGTTACGTTATCTTGTACAATAGTGTACAATATTATACAATAGATATACAATGTTATACAATAGTTGTACAATGGCTTGTACAATGGATCAATGTGATAATGAGAGTACAATATGCACAATGAGTGTACAATGATAAGGGTATTCAATAAATATAATATGTTAGTTAAACGCACATCACAATATGTATTTAGTGAACACAAGGAGATAACATCGCAAAAGAAGATCCATATAGTACCAATCCGTGTTACCAACGTGTCAGCATCAAGTAAATTAATCTATGGCAAGAATAGACGTTTTAGCAAGTATGAAACGGTCAGAGAATGTGCTCGCCTGGTATCTGAATGTCTGAGGTAAATGTACTGTCCGAGATGAGGTACCTGACTCCTAGTTAGAGCAACACAAGTCAAGATGTATACAGGGGACGATAAATGTAATCTACAATGCATCTGCATGCTGTCTAGGTCAAACTAGACCAAAGTCAACTCTCGGTCAACTCTAGTCAACTAGACTAGTCAAACTAGGTCAACTAGGTCAAGTCCTAGCCCAACAAGTCTAACAAGTCTCATTAGGCCTAACCAAGCCTAGTCTAGCAATCACACACTAATCACAAGGCTATACAAGCCAAACACAAGCATATATCAAGGCACATCCTATCATGCATATTCAATATTATATATATATAAAAAGAGAAAGGAACTAACATGTAAGCTATGTGTGTGTATGAACATGGATGTGTACATGAAAAGAGAATTCAACACTAGGCCCTATATCTTTGTACCCACATATATACATATCTATATACACATATATGTATATATAACTATAGGAAATCTCTATTTACCACATTAATACATTTAGCCATGTATAGTATATATATATAGAGAGAGAGAGAGAAAAGCATGTAATGTGTTCATGTGTGTTAGTGAGAGTGTACAAGAGTGTCCATAGGAGGGTGTGAGAGTGTGTGGGTAAAACAGTGTGTCAAGAATGGCAGTTAGCAAAACAGGAATACAAAATAGTGTACTAATATGAACTGTGTGTGTGAGTGTCAATAGAATATAGAGTGTGTGTTAGAGTGTGCCACAGGGTATGTGAACCTGTGTGCAGTGTCCCAGTAAGGGGAAAAATCAGAACAGTGTGTGTGTGTGTGTCTATGTTTCAGGAAACAGAGAATGGGGTAAATTCATGTGTGTATGTGTATTCATGTGAGGGAGTGTCATGTGAGGATGTGTGTAGTTGTATTAAACTGAAATTAGAAAAAAAAAAAAGGGAAAACAGTGAACCAAAACTTAGATATATGCAATACAGTCCAGTTTTGTATGCTTAGTTAGCTAATAGGCCAGTTAACATAAAGTAGGTTAGTGTAAGGGTGTGTGTTACATGAGAGCAAGATAGGAAAATAGGAAAACATTGTAGTGATATATAGTATTGTGCAACAAGTGTCATTGTGTGAAAACATGTGAAACAGTGTAGGAAAAGGCATGACAGGGTAGTGTTAAACTGGAAACACATTGACAGCTCATTTGAATCAAAATCAGTGAGCTAACATGGAACTTGTGAGTGATAGTGTTAAAGAGAAATCAATTCTCAGCTAGGAAGGGAATGGAAATGAACTCAGTTCTCAGGTTTGATGAGTTATAACAAAAAGATAGTTCCATATGTGAATTAAAATCTCAGGTATTGGAATCAAAACTCAAATTTGGTTTAAGGAAAAGAAACTGATTCTCAGGAATTAAGAATTCCTGGAAATAGAAAAAAAACAGGAAATGGTGATCCCAATCCCACATTTGAATTCAACAATGAACACAACTAATACAAGTAGGAGAATCACATTAAATGCTCATTCGATTTAGTTTTTAAAAAAAAAGAAAGGGAAATAAATTCTCAGTTTTGATAATTGAACAATCATTCGATTGAAGTAACAGTCAATATAGCCATTCGAAAGCCAATACATTGTCCAAAATCCCATTTCCATATCAAAAGCCTAATCTAAATGAAACATTGAACTAGTCATGAATAATCAAACATGTGGGATCATTGAAAATTGAAAAATTGGTTTAAAAAATATGATTGAAATGGATTCAAGTTTTAGGAAAAACTAATTAACAATGTGTATCAGTCTCTTACTGTCGAAACCCAAACTGAACATCTAAATTCCCATTCCATACCATAAAACTCATTCTAATATGAAATTTGAACTAATTATGAACTAGCAAACATGTAGGATGAATCAAGACACTCAACATCAATTTGAATCAGATTTAACAGGGATTAAGGCCCCTAGAATTGAAAGTTAAATGTGGTATCAGTCATGTCCAATCCACATATCCAATTCCCATTTTGAAATGCAAACTAAATTCAAATCTGTAAAATCAACCAATCAGGAACTAATACACATGTGGCTAAAACTAACATGTCAATTTATCATTGAGAAATCAGTTCAGGAATCAATTTAAATTCAGGAATAAAGAAGAACAGTAGTATCAGGAAGTTTCAGAGAATTAGGGAAAAATTCCCAAACTCGATTTGAAATATCAATCAATATTCGAATCAATAGGTTGGTAAACAAGTGTTATATATGTACGTATCTAGGTGGGTCCATTCGTGTCCAGGAAACAGGACACGAAGTGTCCAAACAGAACACAACACAGACACATGAAATGTGCACTAGACAGTGTCGTACACGTGTACACGCGTGTCAAACACATGACACAGGCCACGTGGGGCCACGTGGTCGTGTACACGTGTACCCCACATGTAGGGCTACACGATCGATAACCTGTACCGTGTCCACGACACGCATATATTCGATACGGACACCGTATCAGTGAACAAATGCGCGCACGTGTGCAGCAGTGCGTGTCCAGTGCGCGTGCAATTTCTTCTCGTGTGGTGAACCATATGCTCCAAAATTTTGGGAGCATAGTATCAGTGATTGCCTCAACAACTCCATAAAATTTCGTGTCCCCACGTGTCCTACACAGTGAGTTATAGGACCCGTGATGAAGGACACTGCACGCTGTCCAGAATAGCAAGTTCGTGTCCCCGTGTGGACACGACACAGCACGAAAATCATAGATCAATGACACGAAATCAAACACTACACCTAGCACTACAAATTCATTCAAACTCATTTCAAAAATAATAATAAAAACACGAGTGTGGCATTTCATCAAACACCTACACTACACATTGACACGTGTCCGATACGGACACCAAACGGACACGAAACGACACAAATCCAATACCTACTGCTAGGGGACACCTAGGGCTTCCTATCCATGCAAAGAAAACAAAATTTGGTGGAGGGAATAAGGATTTACCTATATGTTCAATTTACATGAAAAAGCTTCAAAAAGGGGGTTTCTCCTTGTTAGCCAAAACTCTCCAAATTGGTCCAAACCTGAGATTTCTCTCCATGAACAGCAAGTATACCTAAATTAGAACCTATTGCAATTTGTTTGAGGGAAAAAGGAGATAAAATAGAATTTCTATGAATTTCTAAAGTTGAGAAAATACCTCTTCCTTAAGCTTGTTCTTTCCTAAAAGAGGCTAGCCCTAAATGGAAGAGAGTATAAATAGGGGTGGGGTTCCTAATGTGGCTGGCCATAGTGGGTTAGGGTTTGGGTTTAGTGATGGGCTATGGGCTTGGGCCTCTATGGGCTAAGTTGCTAATTAATGGTTTCAAATCATAAGTCATGGCTTATGACTAAAAGCCTTTCTATTCTAACTTGAGTTTAATAACTAACCATGAGTTAACTCTAGTCTAACTAGGGTTACATGACCTAACCAAGTCCAAACACATCTAGGGTTAGCTTCTAGGTTAGTCTACCCAGTCAACACTAGTCAAAGTCAACCTAGTCAACCATCATTCAAATAATTCCAGAATAAATCCTAAAAATTCCCATAAACTCAAATAAATTAAAAAAAATTCAAATAATCCTAAAAATGTCAAAAATACCCTAATCACATGGCTAGGCTCTAGGGTAGGCAGTCTCTACGATTTCACTAGCAAAACACCAAAATCACAAGTCATGAATTTAATAGTTTAAAAATGATTAAAAATCACTAAAAATCATAATATGAAATAAATATCAATAAATAATAATTATAATTACAAAATTTCAAAATTACCCTCATTTGAAAAACTGGGTGTTACAATCCTACCCACCTTATAAAAATTTCGTCCTCGAAATTAAGATGATCGCACCCCCTTCTAGGTCAAGCATAGTCAAAGGTCAATCACTAGTCAATTTTCTCAACATCCTAGTACTTGGTCATCAGCTGGTCAACTTCTTAGGATTTTACCTATGCTAGCTATCTAGGTGTTGGCAACTAGAATTAAGCAAAAAGGGAAACTCTATAATAGACTAACTCTTAACCTTCCAAATCCTATCAAGTCACCCATAACTAAATACCCACAAGCTAAGCACACCAATCATAAATACCACATATACATAAGCTCAAGAACAACAACCCATCACATATATCCTAAGTATATCATCTGCAATCTATATGTATATAGGCCTCTCAGTCTTAGGTGAACTACAACTATACTCAAGGACAGGCTCTGGTCACTGGGTGCCTCACTGGAAGGATAAAAAAACAATAAATAATCATCAAGGTTGTATGGCATACTAACATCCTATATGTGTAAACTGGTTGGTATTATAGATAACAGGAGAATTATCTACAATGGGTTATTATTCTAGCACCAATGCTAACTATCACCTCTAGGGTACAGACACTCTACAAGTCACCATATCATTATACTATGAAGGTACTACCTATGAATAAGCCCTACAAAACTAAAATATCTCTACTCCTAAGTCATTTATAACAATCAAAAGGGTATGATGTTTAAATCCTTCCCAAGATACAATCTGTTAATCATATGCGTCTGTCTAAAATCATGTTGTCCAGAGTCTTCATCATGCTAGTGAGCAAGGCTACGATAATCACAGAGTCCCTGACTAAGGTACGTACCTCTAGGTTCATGGTATTTAAAATTTTTGCATTGCCGCATGCGACGGCAAAAACCTTAAATTCCCATACCCGAGAAATGCATCCAAAATCTGACTACATGTTCTCACTATGCCAACTAACACGACTATCGAAGATTCTAGATTCTATGATTTTGGTGACCTAGCCCATATGATTTTTCTCAGAAAAAAAAACATAACTAAAGAGCAACATGACAAAATTAATCAATCAACAAGGAACAGATGGAATCGGATTTCAAGGTAGTTATAAAAGACAATTGCGGGAATGGGATCGAGAAGAACGGAACTTGCAGCAAGATCTCCAATGGTCTGTGCATCATCGACTGTCCTGACGATAGCTCGCCTCTGCTGGTTTCCCCTGGTCTGCTGCTGATGCTGCATGAACCGCTGCTGCTGAGAGGAATCGGGAATGACGGAAGAAAGTCTCTGTACAGACAGAGGTGCACCTCCAATGTAGCAGAAATGCCAACCTAAGTCGGCACAACAGGAGCTGCGGTCTCGAGGCCCAGATGAACAGGACGAGAGGTGGCCAGCCTCTCGATAGTATCCCCCGAACCGAAGCGATGAGATCATGTCTCCATGACCATCATGAAGACAGATCAAACAAGAAATAATTTTTGAGAATGAAGTGAAAATTCAAAGGAGGACAGTTTATATTCAAGGGAAAACAATAAGCAGCAAATTTAGATAAAAGGGATCTGATAAGGAGTTTTTCCTAATGTGATTGAGTACTTCAAAATATCCTAATCCTACTGCAGGCTGTAGTGATATTCTAGTTCGAATACCACTACATAAACTCGACCTGCATGGGCCACCACTAAAAATGTGTCACGACCCGCACCCACTGTAAAGGTACGAAAATGTAACAACGCCCAGCCTACGCCGCAGTGTCGGCGGTAGAACGCTGTCCTAGGTCATAACATCTAACAGTATAAGGTGATACACAGTTATACTCCCCGAATAGGGGTGACATAACAGAATACAATCTCAATCACATCTAAGGTGGAATACGGTAAAGATAGATAGATAGATATGAACAGGAGGAATACACAGAGGTACAATCCAGATAAAAACTAAGTGTCTATGATACATCTCCACAAACATCCAAAAGAAATAACTCCCAATATATACAATAATGTATCAATGAGAAAGACAAGTAAAAGTCTAAGCTATCTATACTAACAAGGGGTATCATCCTCAGTAGCTGCCTGAACCTCCCCAGGGGTCCAGGTCGCGAGTGTCATCTAGGCAAGCTCCAAGTAAGGGGTGCAGGGTTCCTCATCATCCTCTGTAAAAATTTTAATAGGTCCAGTCAGGACGGGAGCGAGCACAAAACAACTCATGCAGATCATAACAGGTTAGAAAATATAACGTGCAATAGAGTAAGATACATGAAACGCTGAAAGAAGAATGTATATGAAAAACATCAGAGATTTGGTAATAGGAAATATCTATATATGATAAGTAAGACTGTAAGCTACATGTGATTTAGAGTACAATATGGTTATGTAAACGGTCTAGGACAATGCAATGGTAACTCCATTGTACGTGAGTGTACAATAGACATACACAATAGTTATACAATGTTGTATAATAGGATTTGATTACATAACCAATTCTACTCCCCCTCCCCAAATCAGTACACAAGGATCTACTCCAGTTACGTTATCTTGTACAATAGTGTACAATGTTATACAATAGATGTACAATATTATACAATAGTTGTACAATGGCTTGTACAATGGCTCAATGTGATAATGAGAGTACAATATGCACAATGAGTGCACAATGATAAGGGTATTCAATAAATACAATATGTTAGTGAAACGCACATCACAATATGTATTTAGTGAACATAAGGAGATAACATCGCAAAAGAAGATCCATATAGTACCAATCCATGTTACCAACGTGTCAGCATCAAGTAAATTAATCTATGGCAAGAATAGACGTTCTAGCAAGTATGAAACGGTCAGAGAATGTACTCGCCTGGTATCTGAATGTCTGAAGTAAATGCACTGTCCGAGATGAGGTACCTGACTCCTAGTTAGAGCAACACAAGTCAAGATGTATACAGGGGATGATAAATGTAATCTACAAGGCATCTGCATGCTGTCTAGGTCAAACTAGACCAAAGTCAACTCTCGGTCAACTCTAGTCAACTAGACTAGTCAACTAGACTAGTCAAACTAGGTCAACTAGGTCAAGTCCTAGCCCAACAAGTCTAACAAGTCTCATTAGACCTAACCAAGCCTAGTCTAGCAATCACACACTAATCACAAGGCTATACAAGCCAAACACAAGCACATATCAAGGCACATCCTATTCATGCATATTCAACATTATATATATATAAAAAGAGGAAGGAACTAACATGTAAGCTATGTGTGTGTGTGAACATGGATGTGTACATGAAAAGAGAATTCAACACTAGGCCCTATATCTTTGTACCCATATATATACATATCTATATACACATATATGTATATATAACTATAGGAAATCTCTATTTACCACATTAACACATTTAGCCATGTATAGTATATATATATATAGAGAAAGAGAGAGAAAAGCATGTAATGTGTTCATGTGTGTTAGTGAGAGTGTACAAGAGTGTCCATAGGAGGGTGTGAGAGTGTGTGGGTAAAACAGTGTGTCAAGAATGGCAGTTAGCAAAACAGGAATACAAAATAGTGTACTAATATGAACTGTGTGTGTGAGTGTCAATAGAATATAGAGTGTGTGTTAGAGTGTGCCACAGGGTATGTGAACCTGTGTGCAGTGTCCCAGTAAGGGGAAAAATCAGAACAGTGTGTGTGTGTGTGTCTATGTTTCAGGAAACAGAGAATGGGGTAAATTCATGTGTGTATGTGTATTCATGTGAGGGAGTGTCATGTGAGGATGTGTGTAGTTGTATTGAACTGAAATCAGAAGAAAAAAAAGGGAAAACAGTGAACCAAAACTCAGATATATGTAATACAGTCCAGTTTTGTATGCTTAGTTAGCTAATAGGCCAGTTAACATAAAGTAGGCTAGTGTAAGGGTGTGTGTTACATAAGAGCAAGATAGGAAAATAGGAAAACAGTATAGTGATATATAGTGTTGTGCAACAAGTGTCAATGTGTGAAAACATATGAAACAGTGTGGGAAAAGGCATGACAGGGTAGTATTATACTGGAAACACATTGACAGCTCATTTGAATCAAAATCAGTGAGCTAACATGGAACTTGTGAGTGATAGTGTTAAAGAGAAATCAATTCTCAGCTAGGAAGGGAATGGAAATGAACTCAGTTCTCAGGTTTGATGAGTTCTAACCAAAAGACAGTTCCATATATGAATTAAAATCTCAGGTATTGGAATCAAAACTCAAATTTGGTTTAAGGAAAAGAAACTGATTCTCAGGAATTGAGAATTCCTGGAAATAGAAAAAAAAAACAGGGAATGGTGATCCCAATCCCACATTTGAATTCAACAATGAACACAACTAATACAAGTAGGAGAATCACATTAAATGCTCATTCGATTTAGTTTTAAAAAAAAGAAAGGGAAACAAATTCTCAGTTTTGAGAATTGAACAATCATTCAATTGAAGTAACAGTCAATATAGCCATTCGAAAGCCAATACATTGTCCAAAATCCTATTTCCATATCAAAAGCCTAATCTAAATGAAACATTGAACTAGTCATGAATAATCAAACATGTGGGATCATTGAAAATTGAAAACATTAGTTTAAAAAATAGAATTGAAATGGATCCAAGTTTTAGGAAAAACTAATTAACAATATGTATCAGTCTCTTACTGTCGAAACCCAAACTGAACATCTAAATTCCCATTCCATACCATAAAACTCATTCTAATATGAAATTTGAACTAATTATGAACTAGCAAACATGTAGGAGGAATCAAGACACTTAACATCAATTTGAATCAGATTTAACAGGGATTAAGGCCCCTAGAATTGAAAGTTAAATGTGGTATCAGTCATGTCCAATCCACATATCCAATTCCTATTTTGAAATACAAACTAAATTTAAATCTGTAAAATCAACCAATCAGGAACCAATACACATGTGGCTGAAACTAATATGTCAATTTATCATTGAGAAATCAGTTCAAGAATCAATTTAAATTCAGGAATAAAGAAGAACAGTAGTATCAGGAAGTTTCAGAGAATTAGGGAAAAATTCCCAAACTCGATTTGAAATATCAATCAATACTCTAATCAATAGGTTGGTAAACAAGTGTTATACATGTACGTGTCTAGGTGGGTCCATTCGTGTCCAGGAAACTGGATACGAAGTGTCCAAACAGAATACAACACAGACACATAAACTGTGCACTAGACAGTGTCGTGCACGCGTACACGCGTGTCAAACACATGACACAGGCCACGTGGGGCCACGTGGTCGTGTACACGTATAGCCTACATGTAGGGCTACACGATCGACACCCTGCACCGTGTCCACGACATGCATATATTCGATACGGACACCGTATCAGTGAACAAATGTACGTGCGTGTGTAGCAGTGCGTGTCCAGTGCGCGTGCAATTTCTCCTCGTGTGGTGAACCATATGCTCCCAAATTTTAGAAGCATAGTGTCAGTGATTGCCTCAACAACTCCATAAAATTTTGTGTCCCCACGTGTCCTACACAGTGAGTTATAGGACCCGAGATGCAGGACACTGCACGCTGTCCAGAACAGCAAGTTCGTGTCCCCGTGTGGACACAATACAGCACGAAAATCATAGATCAATGACATGAAATCAAACACTACACCTATCACTACAAATTCATTCAAACACATTTCAAAAATAATAATAAAAATACGAGTGTGGCATTTCATCAAACACCTACACTACACATTGACACGTGTCCGATACGGACACCAAAACGGACACGAAATGACACAAATCCAATACCTACTGCTAGGGGACACCTAGGGCTTCCTATCCATGCAAAGAAAACAAAATTTTGTGGAGGGAATAGGGATTTACCTATATGTTCAATTTGTATGAAAAAGCTTCAAAAAGGGGGTTTCTCCTTGTTAGCCAAAACTCTCCAAATTGGTCCAAACCTGAGATTTCTCTCCATGAACAGCAAGTATACCTAAATTAGAACCTATTACAATTTGTTTGAGGGAAAAAAGGAGATAAAATGGAATTTCTATGAATTTCTAAAGTTGGGAAAATACCTCTTCCTTAAGCTTGTTCTTTCCTAAAAGAGGCTAGCCCTAAATGGAAGAGAGTATAAATAGGGATGGGGTTCCCAATGTGGCTGGCCATAGTGGGTTAGGGTTAGGGTTTAGTGATGTGCTTTGGGCTTGGGCCTCTATGGGCTAAGTTGCTAATTAATGGTTTCAAATCATAAGTCATGGCTTATGACTAAAAGCCTTTCTATTCTAACTTGAGTTTAATTACTAACCATGAGTTAACTCTAGTCTAACTAGGGTTACAAGACCTAACCAAGTCCAAACACATCTAAGGTTAGCTTCTAGGTTAGTCTACCCAGTCAACACTAGTCAAAGTCAACCTAGTCAACCATCATTCAAATAATTCCAGAATAAATCCTAAAAATTCCCGTAAACTCAAATAAATTATAAAAAATTCAAATAATCCTAAAAATGTCAAAAATACCCTAATCACATGGCTAGGCTCTAGGGTAGGCAGTCTCTACGGTTTCACTAGCAAAACACCAAAATCACAAGTCATGAATTTAAAAGTTTAAAAATGATTAAAAATCACCAAAAATCATAATATGAAATAAATATCAATAAATAATAATTATAATTACAAAATTTCAAAATTACCCTCATCTGGAAAACTGGGTGTTACAGCTTATGCGGCTCAGTTCAGCACAGCCTTATGCGGCACAGTCCAAAAAGGGGCTTATGCGGTCTTGTTTGAGAAGGCTTCATGCGGTTCGATTCAGAAAGTCCTTATGCGGTTCAATACAGGAAGTACTTATGCAACCCTCATGCGGCCCAGACATAGGGTATACCTCCATGCCGTTCGGGAGGCACACGCAGCACAGTAGGCGAAGACGAAGAAGGCCCGCGCATAAATATGCGACATAGCACTAGTTCTGAGTTTATCCTTACCAGCAATGGTGGGGTAGACGTCGGAGTGCACTTCAGGCACTACGGTCGACAAGGAAGTAGCTTTCTTGCCCTTTGCCACAGCAGAGACAGCCTTGGAAGACTTAGGAGCCATTGTTGATCGAAGAAAGAAGAAGAAGAGGATGATAGTTAGGACAAGAAGTGCTTAAATTGGGAAGGAGAGTAAAGAGTTTCTCTTTCTAAATTACTCTTATTTATCGGAGGCCAAGGAGAAGACACATGGATTGATGAACGCTCCGAGTCTCATGCTGCAGGCAAAACCGACTCCTAGGATTTCGTTCCCTCTCATAAAGGAGATTCATCAAAGCATGAAATCCAAATATTTAATGAACCGACCCTTGGGATTCCCCCTAAAGACGGCTCCAAATCATAACGAATCAAGAGCAATTAATACCGTCTACGTGGTAGAGAGAACAGTATACGACCAGAAACGATCCATGCGGCTAGAGCAGTTCATGCGGCTAGGATGTCCTTGCGGCTAGAAAGGCCATACGGTCAGAATATCCTCTGCGGCTAGAAGAGCTTATACACAGCCATGATTCTTATTCAAAGTATTTTAATTTTGCAAATTAAAAAATTTGAAGGGGGTCTTGTAGAAGCATGGAAAAAGACAAGAGAAGCCCATGCGGCTCCAAACAAAAGGAGCCTTATACGGCTCAGGAACCCTTCAGAACTTTATGTGGCTCGAAACTCCCCAACAGCTCCATGCGGCTCGGGCAAAGACACGCGGCCCACTTCTACTCCCAATTAATTGCTCTGACGCAATGAATGACAGCTCTGACATAATGACTGACAGCTCTGACGCAATGAATGTCAGCTCTGCCATAAAGCCGAAATAATGATGGCGTGCCCCTTGGGAAAAGAAGAAAATCTTTCTGGCAGGATCCGTCAAGTTCCAAGCACCCCTATGCGGCTGCTCGCTCCATGCGGCTGCCATCCCTATGCGGCTGTCAATTCACATGCAGCTGCCATCCCTATGCGGCTGTCAATTCCCATGCGGCTTCCATCCCTATGCGGCTGTCAATTCTCATGCGGCAGCCATCCCTATGCGGTTGTCAATCTTCATACGGCTGTCCACTTCATGCGACTGTGTCCTTCATGCGGCTACCCGCTTCATGCGGCTGCCTCCTTCATGCGGTCGCCTCCTTCACGAAGCTGCTGCCCCCATACGGCGGTTACCCTCATGCGGCTAGGACTTGGGAGTCACCGGTATGCGGTTCACTTAGACCACACTCATGTGGCTCTGCCAGACGCCCCATTCATGACGGTTGAGACACGTGGCGATCCTCATGACAAGTTGAGACATGTGGCTGTCTTATCCCCTCGGAGTTATGGCTGCTCGTAAATCCTGACAACCAGATTTAGTGCAATCACCATTATTACTCAAATCAAATCAGATTTATTGTGATTAAGTAAATGGGACATGTGACGGAAGATCCGAGCTTGTCATAACAGATTATGAGGATTTATTACAATCAGCATTAATTGGCCATACAGATTTGGCGCAATCAAGAATCAATTGCCCAGATGAAATACAATCAAGATTAATGGCCCAGATGATTGGCCGTCGACTTTTCAAGGAGAAAATCATTACAAACCCTAATGAACACACCCCACTCCTATAAATAGCAAGGTGTCATTCCCTTACAAAAGGATCGGATCCAGAGAAACAAAGAAAAAAAAATATAGCAAGGTGCCATTCCCTTGCAAAAGAGATCCTCTCCACCCGGCTGGACACACAGAGAAACAAAAAGGCGCGCACATAAGAGTCTTCCACACAGAGAGCATTTCTTCATCAGAGCCAAGGCTACGTCTGATCGTCCAAGGAGTAAGGCAGAGCGGCCGTCGCTTTCCCGAGCCTCTACCGTCACCCCCCAGAATCAAAACTAAACAATCGTACTTAGACTGCTGTACCTAGGTTTTTATCCCTAGGCTTTCTTTGTACGAGCGAGTTTGTGTTGTGAAGTAAAAGTCCAGTCCTCCCATATAAATTCTTCTGTTCTTTTATAATCAATGGCAAACAATATAAATGAACATAAACCATAGAATGTACTTGCCTTGGTCAGTGTAGTAAGGAGTAGGAAGAAAATCTGTATGTTCACCTGGTTGGATGCAAGTTGGTTAGGTTAAGATACAGATATAAGAGCTAACTCTAATATGTCCACCATGTAGTATTAACTATAACTATTAGTAAAATCGGGATACTAATTTAGTAAGTATTTACTTTATAAAATACTTCTACAATTCCAACTTAATAATGTGTCAATAGTGAAATTAATATTAAATGTTAACACATTGTATCCTATATGAATAAATTCAACACCACTCTACTTCGAATTTCTCTCATTGTTTTAGGCTAATCAGGTCGAAAGCAAAATTTCCCAAACTTAAAGTTAATAAGCCCAAGCCCACATCAACGGTTCTCCATGCCAGTAGGGCTCAAACCTATTCCACACAACCACAGTTCCAAAACACTAGAACCTAGCCTTATTAGTAACTCCCACCACATAACCAACTCTATACTTACAAGAATTAGCTATAAAACATCTCAAGTTTGAATATAAGGCCAATGACTACTATCAACAATACTTCAAAATGAAATGAAACAGAACACAACAAAATCCCATCAAAACCATCCAAAAGAATCATACAGAAGTTACACCTATAGATTCAAATTGAGTTAATTCCCTCCCACCAAATCAAAATATACAATTTGAATAAAAGAATATACAATCCAAAAATAGGAATCAAATGGAAATCTAGAGCAATTAATAGACTGTATGCAAACTGCTCTTCAACTCAGAAGAATTTCCATACGTAACCCATCTACTGATTTTATTACCACCAGTAGTCAATTGGTTAAAAGCACCCGACACCTCATGTTGGACACGACTCGATTGAGTCATGCTAACTGGATACGAACCTATATCAATCACAACAGATATGAACGCAACACTTGACCACAATGTACGATACAAACACTGGACACAAACACAACTGGCATTATCCCCAAATTCAAATCAGGCGATAAGAGAGTAAGGAATTTAAGAAAAATTACCTGGAAAAAGGAAGGACCTAAAGAGGACTCGGCTCCAGAAGCTGGCACTCCTTCTTCGTATTCAAATGCAATCATAAGTCCAAGAATTCCTGATTCAAACTCCTTAGCTCACTCAATCCGTGATCCAACTGAACCGAATAGTTCTGCCAGCGATTAACCGATAAAACCATGGATCGATCATCAATATCAAGATTCAGAAATTCAAAACAAATTAGTAAAAGAGACTCACCTCCTTGACATGGCCGATCGACGGAACGAAAAAGTGCCGTCGCGATGGATTGATACTCGAACGATTGATGCCGAGATTTAATATGGAAATTCTAGATCAAGAACAATAGGTCAACCGAAATCAAAGCAATATGGATGAATAGATCGGAACGGAACTCACCAATATCGGTACGATTGGTGCGCCGACGATGATAATCATCGGAGAGACTAGGAGCGCCGCCGTGAAGTTGATCCTCTAGTCACGGTGGAGGAACGCCTGGCCGTTGAAAGAGAAGAAGCGCAGTCGCCGTCGGGAACTGGAACAGTGGAGCGTCCGTCGCGAACTAGTCGTCGATCACTTCCGTCGCCTCTATCGTCGCCGCCATCGCCATGGAACCAGAGAATTAGGGTTAGGGTTTGGCTGATAATTTTGGAGAAGAAAGGAAAATGGGGAGTAGAGCTTTACTAAAAAATAGTTGGTGGAGAATGAGAATGAGTTTATGCTCATTCCTCTCTCCTCCTCTGCATATATAATGGAAATGGAGGATTTACAATTCACCCCCTCCTTAATTAATTATTACGAATTGGCTGAGGAAGTTGTTGGAAAATGGTTATGGTTAGAAATTTGTTAGAAAAGTTTGGGGGGACCACTTAGTTAGTTACTAACCAACTAATTGGTTAACAATCCACAAATCATAAATTAAAACTTTCTCCCAAAAATAAATGCTAATAAAATTATAAATGAGGAAAACAATTGAATATATTAGGAATATTCAAAAAAATTCATAAAATCGGGAAAGTTGTGTTATATATATATATATATATATATATATATATATATATCATCTAATCTTAACCATTGTTAAATCAACGGTTAAGATTAGATGACTTAAAGCATCATCCAACGGTATAAATAGAGGAGATGTTTGGAGGTGCAAAAAGTATGGGAATCTTGATCCTTCCTCTCTCTCTCTCACACACACACACACACACACACACACACACACACACACACACACATATATATATATATATATATATATATATATATATATATATAATCTTAACTATTGCTAAATCAACGGTTAAGATTAGATAATTTAAACAAAATCCAAGGAAGGTGAAAGAGGGGATGCATGGGGGATGCAAAAGTGAGGGGATACGGATCCTTCACACACACACACACACACACACACACACACACATGTGGTGTTTGTGTTGTGTCAGTCCCAATTTGGGTTATATTACAGAAAGAATTATTCGACCCATGTTGGAAGTGCTTGTTTATTCATAGTTAGTGCCCAACTCAATCCACTTATTCTCACATGCTAAAATTTAGGATATAAAATATCCAGTCTATTAATTGATTCTCCTTTTATATATTTCTTCTAAGATCAAGTGTATGTTTGGATATGTGTAAATGGAAGTAATTTTCTCTCAGCTGAGGGTGAAATTATATGTTATTCTTATTTTCTTTTGTATTTTATCTTTTTATATTAAAAAGATAATCTATTTTCAGGAATAATGTTGAGATATGTCTTGAATTCTATTGGGGTCCAGTCTCGATTCAAGTTGTCTGGAAGGACGGTCAGGGCATCGTGAAGAGTCGTCGGGAGTCGTAGACGAAGTTATGTTGAGAACATACTGAGTTCATCGAAATCGGTCAAACCGAGTTCGGCGAATCAGGTGAGTCTGTCATGCTCAAACAGAGCATGCTGGCCTAGGCTGACCGGATTCTGTCAGTGCCGATGTGTCGGTAAACAATATAGTTGCGGGTCCCAAGTCAGCATCCAATATTCGTGTGTGATCAAATTTGGACGGTCAGGATTAGTGCTGGGCTATTTTAGGATTTTTCTAAACCGTAAATAGGTTTCTCAACCTATATATATGCATTGAGGGTGGTTGGCGTGAAAAGCACAATATGGGAGATTCATGGTGCAAGTCCACAGAAATAAAAAAAATCGTACTTTGCTCTTAGGGCTCGTCGTTCGCGATATTTTAAAGAGGAGATCTGTTCAGGGAGTCATCTTCTTCATTTAAGAAGATTATTACGGGGTTGGATGAGTGATTTAAATTGTAATATCTTTTTTTATTCTTGGGTTTTGTGGAGTGGATTGAACCTTTGGGTAAATGGTTCAATATATTTGTATTCAATCTTATATCTTTTGGGAAAGATTATGATTTGTCTAGGTGACAAAGTCACCAAAAATACTATATTTGATCTGTCTTCACGCTTTTGATAGACATTAGTTCATTATTTTCAGGTAGGTTAGCATCGCTTCCGCACACATTCTATGATTAACATACTATGTGAAGACAAGTTAGGTAACTCTAAAGGGGGATCGAATATAGTGTGTGTCAATAATACACCAACAAAAATAAGGCAATTTACCAACTATAAAATATCAAGCAATAAAATAAATGTACATGAAAAGTAAATAGAGTTTATAAGAGCAAGTAGAAACATCGTGATGTATATTGGTTTTCCTTGTGGAGGACTAATCCAGTCTCGAAAACTCTTTCTCAATGTTAAATACACTATCAGTGAAACACAAGCTTTGATCCGAAGGCTTGATAACTATTATTGTCGGGACGTAATTTTAAGATAAAAAACTGATTTTGGCAACACTTCGAGGAAGGTGCACAACTGAGATCCCGGAGGATTCAGAGAGATGAAATCCATTGTAATACATTGAAGAAGGCACAAATGATTTTTGTAGCAGCAGCGATGAAAACCCACAAAACTTTTCGGATTAGATCAGAAAAATCTCGTTCAGAACGAGTTACAAGAGGAGATGAACAGAAGAAGAAGAATGCCTGCTGGGGTGACGGATCACCGGAGCTCAAATCTAGATTCGTCCCACACGACGATCAGCTCCCAGGAACCAACAACTTCAAAATGTACTACGGAACACTCTGTCGAAATGCTCTGATGCCTCCTCGAAATGGACATAACTCTCTATTTATTTCTCTCTTCTCCGCTCTCTAAAATTTTTGTAAGGAACAAACGTAATGAGAGAGAAAAGACGAACTTATATAGGCGCACGCAGTAACCGCCCAGTATATGAAACATTCGGGATGTATTTCGTGAAAGAAGGAACCATTTTCAAACGTTTCATAACTGTTCAGAACGTGTCAGATACTACAACGCACGCGCTACAATAATTAGCGCCAACTGTATTCGTGTATACAACGTGCCAACTACAACGTGCTAAGTACGCCAATGAAATGTCATATTACGCCTCATGAGCCCGAGTCCGAGTTGCGAAGCCCGTATGGGGCTTAGCTCCTAAGGAATTAATTCCAAGAGCATGACAAAATGCATAAATGTTTTCTTAGTGGATTTAGCCTTCATTCCACTAAAAAAAAACCCCACACATGGCACCCATGTGCCTTTCCACACCACATGTGCATCTCTCAACACAAGCAAAGCTTATATATATAGATACTAACCATTTGGCCTAGGCAACGTGGGACTATCTTTCTAGTCTTAAAATCCAAACACGAACAACTTCTTACAAACACATGCTTTGATCCGGAGGACACGACGAATTCAACAACCATGTGCTTTGATATGAATGACTCGTTGACTTCAAACAACAAGTGTAAAGAGCAACACTTGGAAATCCAAGATTTATAAAACGAACAAACTTCTAATCGAGATTGCAACTTTGGCATACTAGAAGGCTGGGAGTTGGTTTCTTGGTGATGGAAAGGTCAAAGCATATAATAGATAAGAAACTTTAGAATGACTTAGTGTGTTTCAAATAAAAAATTCAAGGTCTATTTAGAGGCTAGCAGGGGGATTGAGTTCAGGAAATGTTCGTAAATTTGAATGTTAGAGCCTAATTTCGAAGAAGAAGAGGTTGACTAGTAGGTTTTACCCTGACCGAGCTTGGCCCGAGTTTGGTCACTATAATTAGAATTTTGTATCAGGTCTGTATTTGTGGAATGATTTATATGGTGGACTAAAATATAGTTGGTAGGATTATGTTTTAAGCTTCCTAGTGCCAATGGCGAACCGATGTACATTTGGTCCTATAAAAAAAGATAAAATACAGAAGAAATATAAAATTGAATATTATGTAGATGACTACTATATCCTATATGCATGGCTTGACTTGTCTTCTTCTTTTGCACGAAGACGGCTTTTTTTCTTGACCATAGTTGTACAAATATAAATAAAATAATGGGACCCCCCGAGTGTGAGGCTTTGGAGATATCGGAGGCGATTCAAAAAAATCTTGTAGTATAATGTCGTCCTTGGCCCATCATATTTTTCTATTACATATATCATGATTTGATCTTTCTTACTACTTGTCTGCAAATACATATTTAGACGAACAAAATAGTATGATATATTTAGTGTCCAATAGTGTCACTCTCCGGTCCCATAGGAACGATCGTCCTCGCTAAGGCATGATGCCGCACGAGCCTAGATTGCGCTCGTGCAAGGCAGTTTCATAACGGCCGATTACAACAGCTTGCGACGGGGTCGTCGCACAGAAGGCCCAAGCATAAATATTGAATATGCAAGGCAACACAAGCATTAAAATAAAATCAGAGTCTTTATTGATAGTAAACATAAGATTACAAAGGCGCATAGCCGAGAGCACAATCACTAAAGCTCACTTTTCTCTTATTTTACAAGTCACTCAGTTCTCTCTCATCTCTCAATACAATTTGACGAGCCAGCGGATGCCTCATATAGGCGATGTCCATACATCATGTCCCGTATAAGTTCTGACTCCAAGCGGCCGTACACCTCAAAATGTTAAAAACTTCGTGCCTCGACGCATCCAAGCGAGATCCGCGCCAACTAGCTTCTACCTGTACATGCATATAGAAACTGTGTGGGTGTTAGTACTCAACTGTACTGGTGGAGTGAGCTCCTCGTCTACCCAAACAAAACCAATACGTTCATTTACTTTGGGCAACATAATCCCTTTATGATTGTCTATCTATTTTTGCCTTAGGATCAATTTTTGGACAGAGACTCTTGGCCTATTTGTATCTCTAGACCGTCACCGTGTTATTGCACCGATAACTTGCTTATCGTTGTGCCTCTAGACCCTTCTCGTGCCAACAATATCAGAGTATTGACTCGTGCTTATCTTTTCGACTCATACTTTGGGACACAACATGTTTTGTGTCATCGACTTGGTCCGTGCTTCAAACATCAAGGCCGTGCCTCAGATTTCAACATGACTTAACTAAACTTGCCTTATGGCCCTTCTAGACTTACTCGAGATGACTTAATCTGACTTGTGTATATTATGTTGATGACTCGAACATGATGCCACATTTGTATGAAAGTATGTGTCCTTGCTATAGCCAAATCTTAGACTCCATAATGATGTTGCAACCGTGTACACCTTCTTAACTCACTTTGTACCATGCTTGTACTATCTTTGATTCGACCGACATCGTACATGTAGAATACCGCTTAGCACACTGACTCATCTATATGAAAGGTTACTAGCAATATCAAGCTATCTTAGACTTGGCTGAGGATAGACGACGATCATCCAATGTGTAGCTAGCCCATGGAAGCCCCAAATCTCCTATACGATTCATCCAGCATCCTGCTTTAGCCAACTCCCTTCCCCCGGGAATGACATGATCCCGTGGCCCCGGCAATCATGTCGAGAAAGATACCCCTTGTGCACAAGTTGTCCATGACCACGTACCTACGATGACTTCTAGACTCGACGTAAATACAAGGCCTACAGATGATACAACTTGCTTTGTCTTCCTTAAAAAATTTTATCCATGTCCGTACTTTCCAATTTTCATGCAAGACTCCCAAGCCACGAGACCGGTCTCAGAGACTAACGGTCGCGTGTAATTTATATTCTTTGAAACACAGGAAACGACTATTACATAACCTTCCAGATAGACCTGAACAAACGTGTTCCTTTGTGTCCTGTAGACCGTGGCATACTTATCCTTGAACCGACCATGGCTCGTGCCTTAGACTGACTTGTGTTCTATGAGACACTATCGCCCAAGTCATACTTTATATGATGAGCTTTGCTATCATGGGGTTATGTGGCTAGAAAAATTACAGAAATCGCGGGACAGTGCTTGCTATGACTTTGATGGCCCAGCATAACTTTGCCTAACTTAATCGTGCAACAACTTGACTAGGCAACAACTTGACTAGCAAAGGCTATGTCAAGCCTTGCACCGTAGGAACATGTCGTGCACGCGTTCGAATTGAACAACCAAGTTCTTTGGGTGCCTAGACTTATGCCACAAGCAGTACGATACAACTTAACCCATGGGACGAGCAAAGGCTATATCAAGCCTTGGACGATGGGACCGTACGTGATTTATTAAGCATGTATGCGTACGATGCCTATGACTTATGCTAAGTTCATAGCTTTGTGGCAACATCGACCAAGTTTTCTTCTTCCAAGCCACGGGACGAAGGACCGAGTGTCATTTTGAAAGCACGCCATACAACGATTCTAAGTCGACCGTGTGATCTTTCCATATTATAACTTAATCCGACCCAAGTTGGGATTATTCCATTAGCTATGTGGATTCGTCTCTTTTATTATCAAGCCTACTTGTGCAGTTGAAAAGTTTTGTTTTATTAGAGTGAAGGCCAAGCTGAGGCAAGTTAACCGAAGCCATCCACCTGAGCAAGGAGTTGTCTCGATCGAGCAGGACTTCGAACAGGCCGTCGCATGGCTAAGTCCGAACGCTATTGGCATTTCGATTCCTCCGATTGAGCTGAACGGGACGGGGCATTACATTATAACCACTCAGAAAAAGTTTCGTCCTCAAAACTTACTAAGTATACTTATCTACTTATAACTTGACTCACTATCCAATGGTTCTCGCACACACGGTCAATTTAGTTCTAGGGTAAACCACCCGGATCAATCACATTCAAGTTCATTTCGAGTCAATCGATCGTACTACCATCAATCTTTTCTTTGCAATGCAAAATCACAAAATCCTCGATACCTTTCCGTTCCTTTAGTCTTACTTGAATTCAACGTATCACTTAGTTGGATAATGCACATATTTCAGGCGTCCCCGAGATACATGCATTTCAACTAAGCCTTGTGATAGAGAATTCGTTATTTTTACTTGAGTCGAGTCGTGCACATATTCAGGCGTTCCTGAAATATATGCATTTCAGCCGAGCCTCATGAGTGGGATTTCCATACTTGTGAATCATTCTATCCATCCATACCATTCTCCAATCCTATTAATCCTTAAAAATCAATCGTACCGATGTTATCTCTCGAAACATGGATGTCTCACCTAACTGCTAGGCCATCTCTCTAGGCTAAAGTCATCCGTTAGTATGGGAATCATAGTTCCCCAACAATAATATCAACACTGACCCCAATCCTAAGGTCAAACCAAAGTTGATATTATGGGTTTACTACCCAAGCTCGTATCACTCTGATTTCTAAACTTCGAGCATAGATTCCTCCTATTCGCACTTGCAACACTTAGTCCATGGGGTCCGAGTCATTCAGCAAAGCTATCCTATCGTAAGTTCACTCAACCAAATCTTCGATATATCAATATCGCTCGTCCAACAAGCAATTTGTGTAGTCTATCTCTTCGAACATGTTCGATATAATCCACCCATCCATCCTTCCTAAGTCGAGCATGCTACGACACGATTGACCACTAAACCATAATCCTCATTCCATATTCCCTAAGTTGCTAATCACAATATACGTATTTGATCACAAGGTCGTCTAGCATAACAATATGTCACGCCCTAATCTCACACAAGTCTAATTATCTGCGATGGACATAAAATCACCATGCCAGTGCTCCCGTAGGATAATCGTTCTCATCGGAGCGTAACTCTTGCATTGAGTCTAGACTAATTCATTCTCTATACGCAGATTGGATCTACTCAATTGTCAACTTTACTTAATCGTCAATCACAAGTCCGACCAATCCTCGAATTCACCTTCGCATCAAAATCGAAGCAATCAAAATTGCCATGCCCTGATCTCCCAAGTTCGATCATTCCTGCGACATGAATCATCATGTCAGCGCTCACGCGGAACGATGACCCCAAATTCGACATGATGCATGTACGAGGCTGGAGTTGCGCTCGTACAAAACAAGATCGTCGACATTGTGGCTATCATCGAAGAAATCAAGACACGATCATTTTCATCCAAGCATTCATTCCAATCAAAATCCTAAGTATAGTATCCATCAAAATAATAACACCGTATACGATCGTAATTCCCCGAATCAGAGTACCCCCCGAGTTATCGTACATTGATCTTTGATACGCCTCAATACCATCGATGATATACGTAATCTGACGATCTTCATTTGTAATGAATTTCGAGTCGTGTAATTGATGCTATCATCCGAATTGGATATACCATAATTTCCTCGATATTCAAGATCAAAAATTCGATCATTAATCCCGAACTAGTCTCATGGTCATTTCGTCCAAACCCATAATCACGTATGTTCATCCGTCTATCTTAAGTCATCGAGCAATATATTTTCTCAAAACACATCGATCTATGCTAACTCAAATCATCGAGTAACATCTATTCCAATCCTTAGAGTCATTCTCAAATATTCGAATTATTTCTATGTACGCTATCATCCAATCGTGCTAACTTTTTGTATACGATTCATATCAATTTTTCTCGATTGAGTCATCCATTTGTACACCTTAACTTTTCCTCGATTCAATCTATCTTTTCTTATCACTTTGTATTTCCCGCTCAGCATAATCCTAATATGATGTACGCCGTTTTCCTCGTTCGTTCGAATCAAACTCATACTAACTTGAATCACTCATTCTAAGGCTTTACATAATTGTCACTTGCTGATAGACTCGTTGGCACCCTGTATCCTCAATCGATTGATATCTCCGAGGCTATCCCATACACCACTCAGGGATGAAGTTATTTGACAAATCCTTGAAACAAGTTTTGATTCATCATTTGATTACTTTGAATTTTTGTTCGAACCGTTCCTCAAAATCCAAGCACGCTCATCTATATCGCATCGACGATAACATCGTTTGATGGTACCCCTATCGATAGTCATCCCTTATTCTATAAGTCAAGTCAATTTCGATCCCATTTAAAATAATTTGAGTTTCGCATACGACTTTTTCTAAGGTCGACACAACGCTTGGTGTATATGTCCAGTCCGACTTAGCCAACCGTGCTTTACGTGAACCATATTTTGTATTATCAAAAACTATTCTCATACGATTTACAAATTACATAGACTTATTGTATAGACATCCCACGGGACATTTTAGAGAGAGCGCCAATGTATCAATCGCGATAACAATATCAGAGTTTGCGGAACCAACATCGAAGTTAAAGAATTCAATCGAAAGTCCAAGAACATAGAGACGTGCTCTGATACCATTATGTCACATCCCGAACCCGTAGGACCGATCGTCCTCACTAAAGCGTGATACCGCACGAGCCTAGATTGCGCTCGTGCAAGGCGGTTTCGTAAAGGCCGGTTACAACAGCTTGCGACGGGGTCGTCGCACAGAAATCCCAAGCTGAAATATTGAATATATAAGGCAACACAAGCATTGAAATAAAATCATAGTCTTTATTGATAATGAACATAAGATTACAAAGACGTGTAGCCAAGATCACAATCACTCAAGCTCACTTTTCTCTCATTTTACAAGTCACTCAGCTCTCTCTCATCTCTCAATATAATTTAATGAGCCAATGGATGCTTCAGATAGGCACTGTCCATACATTGTCCCATATAAGTTCTGACTCCAAGCGTTTGCACGCATCAAAATGCTAAGGAACTCCAAGCCTCGACGCTTCTAAGCGAGCTCCGCGCCAACGAGCTTCTACCTGTGCTTGCATATAGAAACTGTGTGGATGTCAGTACTCAACTGTACTGGTGGAGTGAGCTCCTTGCCCACCCATACCAAACCAACACATTTATTTACTTTGTGCAATATAATCCCTTTATGATTGTCTATCTATTCTTACCTTAGGATTAATTTTTAGATAGAGACTCTTTGTATATTTGTCTCTCTAGACCGTCACCGTGCTATTGCACCGATAACTTGCTTATCGTTGTGCCTCTAGACCCTTTTCGTGCAAACAATATCAGAGTGTCGACTCGTGCTTGTCTTTTCGACTCATACTTTGGGATGTAGCATGTTTCGTGTCATCGACTTGGTCCGTGCTTCAAACATCGAGGTCGTGCCTCAGATTTCAACCTGACTTAACCAAACATGCCTTACGGTCCTTCCTGACTTACTCGAGATGACTTAATCCGACTTGTGGACCTTGTGTTGATGACTCAAATACGACGTCACATTCATGCGAAAGCACGTGTCCTTGCTATAGCCAAATCTTAGGCTCCATAATGGTGTTGCAACCGTGCACACCTTCTTAACTCACTTCGTGTCGTGCTTGTACTATCTTTGATTCGACCAACATCATGCATGCAGATTGTCGCTTAGCACACTGAATCATCTATATAAAAGGTCACTAGCAATATCAAGCTATCTTAGACTTGGCTGAGGATAGATGGCGATCATTCAATTGGTAGCTAGCCCGTGGAAGCCCCGAATCTCCTATGCGATTCATCCAGTATCCTGCTTTATCCAACTCGCTCCCTCCGGGAATGACCTGATCCCGTGGCCCCGACGATCATGTCGAAGAAGACTATCCCTTGTGCACAAGTTGTCCATGACCACGCACCTACGACGACTTCTAGACTCTGTTGGCCCATTGGTCATGGTCAAACCTGATTTTAATAATTGATCAAACTCTGTCTCGATATATATGCAAGTCAACTCAGATGTTTACCTGCGACGTTTTGGACACTGCTCAACAATAGATATCAATAATGTTCAAGACTGAAGCCGTTTGCCATTCAGAATGTACTTTCTGTTATGTAATATAATTTTTCATTTTATTGAGTCTAGGAATACATTGTACACCGAGTCGTACTGGCAAATAGGCTATCCGAAAACATTTTTCAAAACCATCCTATTCTTTTACAAACGACCTACGTTTTTGAAAAATATTCTGAAGGATTTTTCAAAAAGCCAAAAATTTATTTTCTCCAAAAATGAACTGGCAGAACCCAAGGAGAACTCGGCCCGGGTTCGGCCAGAGTTCGGCCATTTGGAACGTTAGTGAACATTGGGTTTTTGAACTTGGTCATCCTTCAGTTACGGTTTGTTACAAAGAGTTCTGTCCGAATTCTGCCCGAATTCTGCCAGAGTTCTGTCTTTGAAAAAACAATAAATAGAGAAGTATTTCGATCATTTCAAATCACCAATTCACTTTCAATCTCTTCTCTTCCTGAGCTTACATTCTTCCAAAGAGTTCTTAAAAGCTTTCATTTTCAAATCCCAAGCCAGCTACAATCCTCTAGTCGATTTGCCAGTACGGTACGATCTAGAAGTTCCAGAGTGATTGTAATCAGAGGCTTGATAGAAGATTCAACTCTTCAAAATTGAAGTTGGTCGAGTTCTTCGTATCAAAGCTCGCGTCTGTAGAAGTTGCAAGGACTTCGTATGAAAATTTGCAGAATTTTCCAATAGTGGATTCAACTGGAAGCTAGAGTTCTTCCAACTAGACTAGTCCTCACAAGAAGGAAACCAGTATAAATCTCGGTGTTTGCGTTTGCCTTCTGATCACTTTTAATTTCTGTCATTTATTTTTTGTGATTATTATTATATCTGTGATCTAACTGCTAACAAGTTTTTTAATTAGCAATATTCCGCTGCCTACTCTATTCACCCCCCCTCTAGAGTATTCTGCTTTACGATTTCATTCCTACAATTGGTATCAGAGCGGGTTATACAGGTAAAACAAGGTAAAATTGCAGTTATAATCAATTGTTATATAGATTACAGTATTACACATGGTAACTGTAAAATTCACAATTGAAGGCCAAGCCACAAACAGACCTCCACTGTTTGACGGCACAAACTACATTTATTGGAAAACACGTATGAGTTTCTTTCTGAAATCTCTTGATTTTGACTTATGGTCTGTGGTTATTGATGGCTATAAAAAGCCACCTCGTATAAATGTTGATGGAGTTTTAGCTGAAAAACTCCATGACAAATATACAGAGGAAGAAAAGAAAAAGGCTAGTCTTGACGCACGTGCTATTAACGCTTTATTTTAAGCTTTAGACAGAACTGAATTCAACAGGGTGTCTACTTGCACAACATCAAACGAAGTGTGAAAACTTCTCGAAGTAACCCACGAAGGAACAACACAAGTCAAGGAGTCAAAGATCAGAAGACTTACTCAGGAGTATGAGGCGTTTAAAATAAAGCCAAGTGAATCAGTCACTCAGATGTTTACAAGATTCTTGGATATTATAAATCCTCTGTCCTCACTAGGCAAGGATTACAGTAACCATGAGAAGATTCACGAACTTCTAGGAGCCCTTACAAAGAACTGGATTCCAAAGGCTACAGCAATCATTGAAGGGAACGACCTCTCAACAATGTCTCTAGAAACACTCATGGGTAAGCTACTCACTTACGAGTTAGAACTTCAAGACTTTGAAGATGCTACACCAAAGGAAAAGTCAGAAAAGACGATCGCTCTCAAGGCTCAACATAGAAGAACAATCGAAGATGATTCTGATGACAGCGACTCCGACTCTGAAAATCAAGCTCTTCTGGTAAGAAAGTTCAAGAAGTTCATGAGATTTAACAGGAGAACAAAAGACAGCAACAACAACAACAACGAGGAAGATCCTATTTGCTACGGATGCAAGAAAAAAGGACACATGAAGAAAGATTGTCCCTCAGCATCATCATCAAAGAAAAAAAAACAAATATGACAAAGGCTACATGAAGAAATCGACATCAAGAAAGTATGCCAACACAAGCATATGGCATGAAAGTGAAGCCAGCGACTCAGGAGATGAACAATCAGATGATGCTGCAAATGTGTGCTTGATGGCTTGCGATCAGATAATCACTAATCCTCTATTTGATCCTTATGATGATTTTACCTTTGAGCAACTAGGAGAGGCTTTCAGTGAACTGTTAGATGATTACAGGAAACTGCGTAGTAAATATGAAACCTCTAAGAAGGTACTCAAAGAGTACAAAGGTGAAATAGAAAGACTTACTGACCTACTAGATCAGGTTAGAGATAATGACTCTTCAAATGAGTTTGGTGAGCTTTCTTCTATTAAATTGTTGTTACACGAGACTGTTAAGCTATCCGAAGAAAAAGACCAAACTATTATCCAGTTAAAGGAAGACCTATCTAAGGAGAGAAAGAGTCTCCAGTGTGCACAGGTCAGATTAGAATCACTCACATCTGACTATACTAGATTATATGACACTTCCAAAAAGTTGGAAATTAGTTTAGAAAAACAGCCTGAAGTTGCTGCTTCCAATTCTAACACGTGTCAATTACCGAATCATCGGAACACGCCCAACACTGTCAGACCAAACCATACCAAGACTATGCCCAAGAAGACTAATAGGCATGCATTCTTCTATACTAGAAAACCAAAACCTACCAATCATGCACCTCACACTACTTTCAACACTCAACATGCTAAATGTTATTATTGTGGCCTCATTGGTCATATATCTTCTGCATATAGAATCAGAAAGTTAGTAGATTTAAATGTTTATGCATGGATACCGAAAACTAACCAGTCAGGACCATACAAAAAATGGGTACCAAAAGTTTCATCTGTAAATTATTTTGTAGGTGGGACACCCTCCACATGCTAGGAGCAAATGGATCATCGACAGCGGTTGCTCACGGCACATGACCGATAGATGTTTGATGGCCAAAAGTATTGAGAGTCAACTATGGCATATGAGACTCGGTCATGCAAACATGGATACAATTTCAAGATTATCTACGAAGAAGTTGGTACGCGGCTTACCGGATATTTCTTTCAAGAAGGATACGGTATGTAGTGAATGTGAAAAGAATAAAGCTACCAAATCGACATTCAAATCCAAGAACGCTGTAAGTACCACTAGACCTTTACAATTATTGCATATGGACTTATTTGGACCTAGCAGAATTGCTAGTCTAGGTGGTAAGTTATATGCATTTGTCATTGTAGAAGCATGGAAAATATCAGAATAATGGTCCATGCGGCTCCGGATACGAAGCCTATGCGGCTCATATGGGGGCTGTCTTATACAGTTCAAAGGAAGACTCTCTGTCTCATGCGGCTCGAGAGTGTATGCGGTTCAGCAGGAATATGCGGCTCGATCCATGCCACGTGTCCCCCTGAGATCCTTCCCTACAGCTGGCCCTTTGAATAGTGGCCTCATTTAACGCTCTGACACGATTTGACGACTGTGGCAGCTCTGGCATAAAGTGTCATAATGACTCTGCCATAATGACAGACTCTTCGGGAAAAGAAGAAGATCTCTGACCCGATCCGTCAGAAACCCTAGGTAGCCACGTAACAAATCTCATACGGCTTAAATAGAGAACAGCTTCATGCGGCTCACAGAGAAGTCATCCTATATGACTAGCAGAAATCAACCAAATGCGGCCCACTGAGAGCTCAGCCCCTGCAGCTCAATACAACGCTAGCTCATGCGGCTCACAAAGACTATGCATATGCGGCTCATTGAGAGTTCGTTCCCTGCGGTTCGACGAAGCACTGTCCCATGTGGCTCATGAAGAGTATCTCCCTGCGGTTCAAGTGTTGCCCATCCTATGCGGCTCTGGCAGGACCCACAATCAAAACACGTGGCATCGGATCAATCAAGGATCTAACCGAATCCCAACGAGTATATTTGACATCATCGTCATAATTACTAAGATCAGGGCATATCATTTATCATCAAGCCAATGGGACACGTGGCGAGCAATCGGGCATTGGTATAATCAATCATGAAGATTTAAAGCAATCAGCATTAATTGCTCACAAGATTCGGTGCTATCCTCATTAATGGCCGAGATTCATTGTAATCAGGAAGCAAGGATTCAGATAGATTGAAGGAGCGCCGACATTCCAAACAAATGATCATTAGCAAACCCTAATGATCATACCCCACTCTTATAAATAGCCAGCATCATTCTTTGCACAAGGGTGGGCAACAAAAAGAATAAAAAATATACAAAGTCAGAGAGAGAATACACAGAGAGAGAGAGAGAAGCCAGGAGAGCAACAGAGGAGCAAAAAGAGCGCTTCTTCGTCAACGCCAACCATCTTCTCACAAGGAGCCAAGGCTGCATACCGATCGTCCAAGGAGTAAGGCAGGGATGCCGTCGCCTTCCCGAGCCTCTATCGTCACCCCCCAGAATCTAAAATAAATAATCGTACTTAGACTGCTGTACCTAGATTTTCGTCCCTAGGCTTTCTTTGTACGAGCGAGTTTGTATTGTGAGTCTAAGTTCAGTCCTCCGATAATTGTTCTGTACTTTTACAATCAATGGCAAACACGATGGCGACTATGCTGGGGACTAACTTCTCCACGGCTGAGGAGTTGGTGACGCAATCGGACGCAGCCAAACTTGGCTCTATACAACAGAAGATGGTCGTACGCTTCGACCAACAGGCGTTCGAAGAGATGCTCTCTGAAGGTAGCACTGGCCCGGTCCAGAAGCGCACCCGCACCATAAAGGCTCGTAAAAAGTGGAGGCCAAAATCATTTGCTCCTCCGCAAGCCCTTGATGGGGTGCTCTCTGTTGCTCAAGATGGCGAGAAAGACTCCCCTGCGGCCCCACTTCAGACCGTAGACAACTCTGCTGTCCCCAAGTTCGGCAGAAGAAAACACTATGATGCTGGACTTGCAGGGGCAAAGAGGAACTCTACGCGATCCGAGCCGCAGAAGAGTATTAGCCGCAGGGAGAAAGCCCATGCGGCTACAACCGCCGACCGCATAAAGAAAACTCATGCGGCCACATCTGTCAGCTGCATAACTTACGCGGCTACAGTTGCCAACCGCACGGATGAGACTCATACGGCTATTAAAGTCAATCGCTTACAGAAAACCCATGCGGCCACAGATGCCAACCGCATGCGGTCAGCCTGCACGGTCGTGACTCCTAGCCGCATAAAGACTCATCCTACAACAAAAGACAGCCGCATGCAGACAGCCTGCACGGTACCTAATGCTAGCCGCATAGCATCCGTCCCACGCTTCTCTCGATCAGTCTTCGACCGGCTTTTATGCGGTCCTGACTCTGATCATTCTCTGGATGATAATCCAGACTCTGTGGTATTCGACTTAGACTCCTCCTATTACGCACCCACAAGTGCTAAAAGGAGGAAGTCTAGGGCAGCACGTGCTCATCAAGTCCAGACGACTGCCCCAACCTCTGACTATCGGGGCGTCCCGCTGATTATCACGCGGGCCTCTGATGGGAAGTTGTATAAAACCACTCAAGTCCAGCCCCCGGCGGCAAACAGACAAAGTGGTTCCTCTGACCTGCGTGAGGTTATCCTCCACAAACGCAAGGAAAGAGAAGGAGCTTCGGGGTGTAAAGAGCCCTCACACGGACATCAATGCACCCAGATCATCGTCAACTGCTGTTGCAGCAACGCGGCGGTGACAGAAGACCGGCCATCCGTCTTCCAAAGACTACATCACCCGAGCTCAGAAGACGAGGCACCTCCTGTTGTCTCCTGCAAGTCCACGCAGAAAGTTCTCGTCAAGGAAAGAGGGAAGAAAATGAGCATCTCCAGCCCAAAGGTGTCAACTACTGCAGCTAAGAAACCGTCGTCTAAAGGGTTATCCTCCACTGGAGTATTTCAACACACCCGTTCGAAGACGAAAACTGCTGCAGTAGGAAGTTCGTCGTCTGCAACATTGGGGGTCGTCGGAACTGGGGGTAGCACTCCTCCAAACATCCACGACAATCCGACATTCCAGGAATACGGACTGGAGGAAGCAAATCCTCCGACGGATACAACAGATACCGACGTCCCCAAGGACATCCTAGACGAAGCAAGCTTCGAAGCTGGGGGTAGTATTCCTTCCGAGTCCGAACCTGAAGAGAACATCCCCACATATCCTGATGATTTCTCGATGCACGGGTACGACTCGGAGGGTACATCCTCCACCACTCCTTCCGTCACTCCTCATGTGAAGACGGTGTTCATGACAGATAGCAATCAAGGCGGTTCCGGTGATCGCCAGCACATCGACACTTTGGAGGCCATATTGTACGCCTTGGTCAAGTCTATAGACGAGATCAAAGCGGCGTTTCCTAATCTGCAGGGGGTGACACCTGGCCAGACAAGCACGGGTCCCGCAATCAACGTAGATTCAAATTCAGCGGCACCGAACCCGGGCAACAATCCTCCCGAGATAACGGCCCCTACCGCGACAGATGAGGCCCGAGAAGTAAGAAGAGAGGTTCAGGAGCTCCAAGCAATGTTCCATGCCCGAGAAAACTCTCAAGACCTCAGGATACGGCAACCATATCCTGCTGAATTGAGGGATGTTTCCTTTCCACCAAGATATAAGCCGTTCAATATCAACCCATATGATGGCAAGACTTCAGCAAGTCGGTACATCACTTACTTTGAGGTCACTACCGACCATCTGCCCCATGATGACGCTATCCTCATGCGGTTATTCATTGGGGCATTGGAAGGAGTCGCCTTCGATTGGTACCGCAACCTGCCGGACAATTGTATCCATTCCTTCGCTGGCTTCAAACGCCTGTTCTTGGAGAGGTTCTATGAGGTAGGACAGGACGTCACGATGTCTACCCTCATGGACGTCATTCAAGGAGAGAAAGAGCTGACGAGGAATTACATTGAGCGGTTTCGTCAAACCGCAATGAAGTTACCATCTGGCAACCCGGACTCCTCCTTGATCGAAATTTGCCAAAAGAGACTACTCCCAACAATCAGTCTCTGGATGGGCGAGAGTCAATTCAAAGACTGGAAGGCTTTTATCATTAGTGCTACAAGTACCGAAGAACGATTAAAGAAGGCTCGCCAACTGGGATTACATATCTCAGAGGGAGAGAACAAGGGCAAGCGTCCCAGCACCACCAACGACAATAGGGGTAGCCCCTCCAACAACCGGGACAACAGAGACAAGCAGGCTATGGTGGCCGATACAGCCCAGAAGCCTGAGTCGCAACCTGCGGCCAAACAATGGCCTCAAATTACTTACTCTTTTGAAGACGGTCACGTCAAGCCTATCTTGGACATGCTCATACAAGGAGATAGGATTCAGCTTCCTCCACCAAGACGGGAGCCTCGGCCGACTGATCTGGAGAACCCAAAGTTCTGCCATTACTACCGCTACGTCCACCATACTACGCACGACTGCTACCAACTGAAATGATATATCCAAAACCTCATCGATTCGAACGCTCTGGCCATCGATTTTGAGGAGGTAACCGTGGCAGCCAACATGGTGTCCGTACAATTCGGCAGCTTCCCTCCAACAGAGACCCAAGACGGGGTTATACCCATCCCTCTGGCAACGATGGAGATTGCTAATCTCCCGCCTGCTCAAGCTGCTGGTCTAGTACCCATCACCACATCACGAGGGGAAATTATGTGGGTCCATCCGGACCTAGTCCACGAGGTAACTCAGTCCGCTCCATCTTCTAAAAAGAAAAGTAGAAAAGTCAGATCCTGCCGTACCACCTCAGCAGATGAAGAGGAAGTCACGGCCGTTGTTACTCGATCCGGAGCACAATCTCAACCTGTGGCTGAAAACTCGACTGATGATCATCCGCCCACTACTACGGATGCTTCGGGACCGGCTCAGCCTTCGACGACCGACAAGCCTAGGCCGAAGGAGACTCGCTTCGACAAATCCCTCCGAAAGGAAACATCTCAGGGGCTGGAGAGGCCCTACAACTTCGACATCTTGGCGTAATTGGCCAATACACCAGCCAAATTGTCCTTATATAAACTCCTGAGGCTCTCGAAGGATGTCCGCACAGCTTTGAGCGATGCACTTCAAAATACCGACACGTACCTGGCTCAGGTCAACCTCACGGAAGAAAATCAGCCCACAGACCTCCAAGACAGTGCCTGTACGGAAGCAATGCCCAACATCGTCTTCACTCCACAAGACATGCTCATCAAGACTAATCTACACGATCGCCCATTATACTACACAGGCTACATCGGCGACATAAAGGTGGATCGGATGCACATTGACCCTGGGTCTTCCATAAGCATCATTCCAAAAGGACTACTGCATCATCTTCGCATCCCGATGCATCGCCTGACCCCTACAAACACCGCCATCAGCGGGTTCAATTCGGGCAGGAGCTACCCAATCGGGAAGATCCGTCTGAAATGTCAGATTGGCGATCTCCAATCAGAAGTCACTTGCTACGTCATAGATGCCGACACTTCATACAACATCCTTTTGGGGCGCCCTTGGATACACGATTACATGATCGTGCCTTCCACGCTACACCAATGCTTCAAATATGTCGACAAGCACGGCTTCGTGAGGACAGAATTTGCTGACATCGATCCCTTCAAAGGGGTCGAATCTTATTACTCGGACTCCTGCCTATACGAAAAGTCGAAGAGGCACCTTGAAGGAGGAAATAAACAAACTGATGTTGAAGCAACCACGGGATCAGAAGAACCTCTGACAATCCACCTCCAGGCTCACAAACCAGGCAATTCCGCACCCCTTACGGCCACGCTGCGTAAGGACGCGATCAGCCTCTCGGCACAGGAAGAGCAGTTGAGAATCCGGCTGCCAAGGTCCGTCCAGGTACCGAGACCCACGACAGGGCCACTTACCATCAGATTGCCGAGAGTCGGTCAATCCCAAACAGAGAAGCTCAATCCCTCCGATAGACCTCTGACGATACGCCTGCCTAAGAAAGGTCGTCACCCCGATGCGAGGTCTGACACTTCAAGCGAACCAGCCACCCCTCGCTCCACATCAAGTGCCAGACTGGGGGTTGCTAGTCTACCGACAACCCCATGCTCCGCTCTGTCAGTTGAACCTCTGAAGATCAAGCTGACTAGGACGCCCTCTCAATCTTCATTCACACAGGGGGTAGCCGAAGAGGAACCAGAGCTAGCCAAGTATGTGGCTGCCCACACTGACGCTCCCTCCGCAGATGATGTAATCCCTCTAGAAAAGATACCTTACTTCATCAATAAAGGGTTATCTTTGAACTACACCAAGCTCAATAAGCTATGTACAATGTATGCTATGGAACACGGTATAGGCACTCACCTACATACACAGGTGACAAATGTGTACACCGCTATCCAACTTACTCCAGTAGAAGACGCTTACCGAATAATCGAGGGAGGGGACCACCCAATCATCTTTGGTCGGACGAATAACCTGCATCCCCTCGCCATGGAAGAAGTCGACTTCGGGTCAGATGCTGGAAGACTGCTTCTGTATCTCTATAGCCCTCAATCCAAATATCAAATGCAGAAACAGGGGTATGATCTAGAGACAACGCCAGGACTGAACTACGGTACTGGACGACGATTACCTTTGAAGACGCCAGCCCCGGCGGACAAACCACGGAACTACTATAACAAAACTCGATGCGGTTTAGGGTATGTAACGCCTACTATGACCCCTGAAAGCTCAGATGAAGAATGCGACTGGCAGTCACATTCAACCGGATCACCGACTTCCGACTCAGATACCAGCATCGGAGATGTGTTCAGACAAGTCATGTCAGTCAACATGGCATTCACCGACGCTTACGAGGAAAATGAAGACATCCTCGAAATCCTTGAGCTAGAGCCATGGGCCCAGCAATTAGACACACAATAGGAAAAGCGGTTCGAACTGAGAGAACCTCCTACTGAAGATGAGGTCATACAAGTGGATCTCGGCAGCGAATCTTCTCCAAAACCGATCTTTATCAGTAAAAGCCTAACTGACGAAGAACGAGAGTCGCTGTTAGAACTTGTCAGAGAATACATTGATGTGTTCGCCTGGAGCTATGAAGACATGCCGGGGTTAAATCCTGACATCGCTCTCCACAAACTCAATATACGGCCAGATGCAAAGCCAGTCAAGCAGCAACAACGACGCTTCCGTCCAGGCGTCATGGACGCGATCGAAGCCGAAGTCAACAAGCTAATAGCCAACGGCTTCATTCGTGAAGAGCAACATCCTGATTGGGTCGCCAATATAGTACCCGTCCTCAAGAAGAATGGGAAGATTCGAATCTGCATCGACTTCCGCAACCTGAACGAGGCATGCCCCAAAGATAAATTTTCCCTTCCTATCACAGACATCATGATCGATAATACATGCGGCTTTGAACGTATGTCATTCATGGATGGATTCTCGGGGTACAATCAAATCAAGATATCTCCCGACGACGAAAAGCACACCTCATTCCGAACCCCGATTGGCACATACTGCTACACAGTCATGCCATTCGGTCTAAAGAATGCTGGCGCTATATATCAGCGAGCTATGAGTATCATTTTCAGAGAACATTTGCGCAAGACAGTGGAATTCTATGTCGACGACATCGCCGTCAAGAGTCGCCGTAAGAAAGATCATCTGCAAGACCTGAGAACGGTGTTCAACTTAATACGAGCCCACAATCTGAAGATGAACACTACAAAATCGTTCTTGGGCGTATCCAGCAGGAAGTTCTTGGGCTTCATCATCACTGCACGGGGTATCCATGTAGACCCCGAGAAAACGAGGGCAATCATGGAGATGGGTCCCCCGAGAAATCTCCGTGAACTTAGAGGCCTCCAAGGGAGGCTAGCTTATATCAGGAGGTTCATTTCCAACCTCTTCGGGCGATGCCGACCGTTCATCCACCTCATGAAGAAGGGAGTCTCATTCGTATGGGACGAGGAATGCCAGCGCGCTTTCGATGACATCAAAGAATATTTATCAAATCCTCCAGTCCTGGTGGCCCCGGTCCCTGAAAAACCATTCCTGCTCTATGTACGAGCAATGGAACACTCCCTCGGTGCCCTGCTGGCACAAAACAACGACGTAGGCCACGAGCAGGCCATTTACTATCTCAGCCGAATGATGGTCGGGCCCGAACACCGATACACCGCTGTGGAGAAAGAATGTCTCGCCCTGGTATTCGCCATTCAAAAGACGCGGCACTATGTCACGGGGCAAACCATACATGTGATTTTACGAATCAACCCTCTCAGGGTCCTCATGACCAAACCAGGGGCACTCATCTCCCGCCTCGCTACATGGGCGATATTGCTGTCCCCCTATCATATGATCTTCGTCCCGCAGAAGGCTGTCAAAGGTCAAGCCCTGGCAGACTTTTTGGCGGCCCATCCAGGATCGGAATCATCCAGAATATACGAAAAAATCCCAGATGAGGTCGCCGATTCAAATACAACCACCCACGATAACATATGGCGGATGTTCTTCGATGGCGCTTCAAGAACCGGACCCAAGGAAAACATCGTCGTCGGAGTCGGAGTAGTATTGGTCTCTCCTACCGGGCTAGTGATCAATCGTGCCTACTCTCTCACGGAACCCTGCTCTAACAATGTGGCCGAGTACAACGCTTTGGTCATTGGCCTCCAACTCGCAAGAGAACTGGGAGTAGAATACCTTGAAGTATACGGCGATTCGCAATTAATCGTCAACCAGATTCGGGGGACGTACGAAGTCCGCCATGAAGACATGATCCCCTACCACCAAATAGCGATCAACATTATCTCATCATTCGAGGGATTCTTCATCGAACACGTCCCCAGACTCCAAAATATCGAAGCTGATGCCCTAGCAGGCCTGGCTGCTTCCCTAGCAGTGCCAAACCACTCTCATCATTCGGTCGATGTAATCGGCCATGAGCTGGTCTGCCCCAAGAACAACGTTCAAGCCATGGCGAGTTATTCTGCTCAGATAATCGACGAAGTCCCAGACTGGAGACAACCATTCATTGACTTCGTAGTCTACGACATCCTGCCCGAGAACCCAAAGGAAGCCACTTCCATCAGAAGGCGTTCTCTCAGATTCTTCTACGATACAGAGACGAAAATGCTATATCGCCGATCCTACGATGGATTATTGCTTAGGTGTCTGTCAAATACAGAAGCCAAAGAAGCCGTACGAGAGGCTCATGACGGTGTCTGTGGGACCCATCAGCCTGGCCCTAAGCTGCAAGACCGCCTTCGCCGGATGGGCTACTACTGGCCCACGATGGTGGCTGATGCAATAGATTATGCCCGAAAATACAAGGCTTGCCAAGTCCACGCAGACTTCATCCACCAACCCTCTGAATTTTTACATCCGACAGTGGCGTCCTGGCCATTCGAAGCATGGAGAATGGATATCATTGGTCCAATCACCCCACCTTCCTCCCGAGGACATCGCTTCATACTTGCGATCACTGATTACTTCTCTAAATGGGCGGAAGCTGTCCCACTCGCAGAAGTCAAGACTTCAAACGTGATCAGCTTCCTTAAACACCACGTGATCTACCGCTTTGGACTGCCCCGAAGGATCATCCATGATAATGGTCCGCAGTTTACAAGCCACGCATTCTATCGGTTTTGCGATAAGCACCGTATTCAGAATATCGCCTCGACGCCGTACAACCCGGCAGCAAATGGGTTAGCAGAGGCGTTCAACAAAACAATCATCAAACTTCTCAAGAAGTTTGTCTCCTCCAACAAACGTGACTGGAACGACAAGCTCGGCGAGTGCTTATGGGCTTACTGCACCACGGTCCGAACAGCCACCGGAAATACACCGTTCTCCCTGGTATACGGAAGTGAGGCAGTCCTCCCCTTGGAGACACAGATCCCCTCACTATGTGTCACCCTCACACACCAATTGACAACCGATGATAACTATCGACGTCGACTGCAAGAGTTAGAGGCCTTAGATGAAAAGTGCCTCCTAGCTCAGCAAAGGATCGAGCTATACCAAGCACGTATCTCAGGAGCCTTCAACAAGAAGGTCAAAATCAGAACATTCCAGGTAGGCGATCTCGTCTTGGCAGTCCGGAGGCCAATGGTCATGACTCACAAGACCACCTGCAAATTCCAGCCAAAGTGGGAGGGCCCATTTATCATTGAGACGGTATTCTCCAACGGTGCCTACCGCCTTGCAAAGCAAAACGGAGACTTGCTCATGCTGCCCGTCAACGGCAAATTCCTGAAGAAATATTATGTCTAAACGACATTCCCTACAAGTTCATCAAGTCATGTACCCGTTGGCACCACTGAACTCACACCCTCAGCATTTCAGATTATCGAGTCATGTACCAGCTGGTACCACTGAACTCACACCCTCAGCATTTCAGATTATCGAGTCATGTACCAGCTGGTACCACTGAACTCACACCCACAACATTTCAAGATTATCGAGTCATGTACCTGCTGGTACCCCTGAACTCACCCCTACATTCCCTTTAGATTATCGAGTCATGTACCCGCTGGTGTCGCTGGACTCCCACTTTCTCAATATGTTAATTTACCGAGTTATGTACCCGCTGGTGCCTCTGAACTCACATTTCGGTCACTCTTTCAGATAGTAAGTCACGTATGATTATACCTCTGAACTTGCTTCCCTGGAAGAGATCCTCCCTCATGATCCAATACCCGCACTCCCAGTGCACAAAAAGGGTAATCGATCCACAAATTTCCGAAAATGGACATGTCCTCATTACCTCTGAATCGTTTTCACTTCCACCAAAAACAAACCGCCCCTCACATAGAACCTCCACGTTCTCCTACCTCTGAGTCGTTCTATGTACTCCCTCTTCATTGAGCCCACTCCTGCCATGTCATTATTACCTCTGAGTGGGAAGGCTCCGTCGAAGAATCCTTCATGCTTGCCATGTCCATATTACCTCTGAGCAAGTATGTCGGTCTCCTTTCGACCTATTATCTGTACCCACAACCGGAGTACGACAAGGATAATAGGTCCACAAATGTCCGCTGTTGACCACGAATATCTCCCGTGAAACCTCTCCTGCCATGTCCTCACTACCTCTGAGCAGGAAGGTTCCACGGTAAAACCCTCATGCTTGCCATGTCCTATGACCTCTGAGCAAATATGTTGGTTTTCCTTTCACCCTATTATCTGTATCCCGAACCAGGGTACGCCAAGGATAATAGGTCCACAAATATTCCTTTGCTAAGCTTCTTAGCATAATTCTACTACCCCACCATGCCCCGGGAGCCCAGCTGCTCTACGGCATTCCTTTTTTTGTTAAGCACCGAGAACATCCATGACCACTTTGCCATGGCTGTTCCGGACATCCTGTCCAAACTTGTTATCCGTACCTAAAACCAAGGTACGCCTAGGATAACAGGTCCACAAATAAATCCCCCAGCAAGTCCAAATTCCACAGACGCCACAAATACAAGAAAGAGATGATGAGTTGAAACAGGCTCATTTATTTAAAATTCAATGTACTACATCATTTGGGGATCACACCCCTTACAAAAAAAAGAAGAAAAGAAAGCAAAAGAAAACAGACGGCTGATCACTGCTCTGGGGTACATAACGCCCTGAGACGGTCTGTCAGCAAAGCAACCGACCCTTGGGATCCTTCCCCAAAAGATGGCGTTAAATCAAAATGAATCAAGAGCATTTAATGAAGATTTGCACACGTAGTCAGGACACGTGGCAAAGAGCCTATGCGGACAGATGAATCTATGCGGCTGGGACACTTATGCGACATGAACGGGACCATGCTTCTTATTCAAAGTGTTTCAATTTTGTAAATTGAAAACTTTGAAGGGGGTCCTGTAGAAGCATGGAAAATATCAGAATAATGGTCCATGCGGCTCCGGATACGAAGCCTATGCGGCTCATATGGGGGCTGTCTTATACAGTTCAAAGGAAGACTCTCTGTCTCATGCGGCTCGAGAGTGTATGCGGTTCAGCAGGAATATGCGGCTCGATCCATGCCACGTGTCCCCCTGAGAACCTTCCCTACAGCTGGCTCTTTGAATAGTGGCCTCATTTAATGCTCTGACATGATTTGACGACTGTGGCGGCTCTGGCATAAAGTGTCATAATGACTCTGCCATAATGACAGACTCTTCGAGAAAAGAAGAAGATCTCTGACCCGATCCGTCAGAAATCCTAGGTAGCCACGTAACAAATCTCATGCGGCTTAAATAGAGAACAGCTTCATGCGGCTCACGGAGAAGTCATCCTATATGACTAGCAGAAATCAGCCATATGCGGCCCACTGAGAGCTCAGCCCCTGCGGCTCAATACAACGCTAGCTCATGCGGCTCGTAAAGACTATGCATATGCGGCTCATTGAGAGTTCGTTCCCTGCGGTTCGATGAAGCACTGTCCTATGCGGCTCATGAAGAGTATCTTTCTGCGGTTCAAGTGTTGCCCATCCTATACGGCTCTGGCAGGACCTACAATCAAAACATGTGGCATCGGATCAATCAAGGATCTAACCGAATCCCAACGAGTATACTTGACATCATCATCATAATTCTAAGATCAGGGCATATCATTTATCATCAAGCCAATGGGACACGTGGCGAGCAATTGGGCATTGGTATAATCAATCATGAAGATTTAAAACAATCAGCATTAATTGCTCACAATATTCGGTGCTATCCTCATTAATGGCCGAGATTCATTGTAATCAGGAAGCAAGGGTTCAGATAGATTGAAGGAGCGCCGACATTCCAAACAAATGATCATTAGCAAACCCTAATGATCATACCCCACTCTTATAAATAGCCAGCATCATTCTTTGCACAAGGGCGGGCAACAAAAAGAATAAAAAATATACAGAGTCAGAGAGAGAATACACAGAGAGAGAGAGAGAGAGAAGCCAGGAGAGCAACAGAGGAGCAAAAAGAGCACTTCTTCGTCAACGCCAACCATCTTCTCACAAGGAGCCAAGGCTGCATACCGATCGTCCAAGGAGTAAGGCAGGGCTGCCGTCGCCTTCCCGAGCCTCTATCGTCACCCTCCAGAATCTAAAATAAACAATCGTACTTAGACTGCTGTACCTAGGTTTTCGTCCCTAGGCTTTCTTTGTACGAGCGAGTTTGTATTGTGAGTCTAAGTTCAGTCCTCCGATAATTGTTCTGTACTTTTACAATCAATGGCAAACAGTCATTATAGATGACTTCTCTAGATATACATAGGTTTATTTTCTTGCACGCAAGAATGATGCATTATCAGAATTCATCACCTTTTGTAAGAAAGTACAGAATGAAAAAGGGTTCATGATTACTCGTATTCGTAGTGATCATGACGGCGAATTTGAGAATGCAGAATTCAAACAATTTTGTGACACATACAGTTATTTACATGAATTCTCTTGCCCTAGGACTCCACAACAAAATAGAGTTGTAGAACGTAAGTACAGAACTCTATCTGAAATGGCTAGAGTTATGTTAAACCAGTTTAGTCTACCTAGATATTTATGGGCTGAAGCTGTAAATACAGCATGCTATATTCTCAATAGGGTTCTAATTCGACCTATATCGAAGAAGACTTCCTATGAATTATGGTTTGATAGAACACCAAATGTTTCTTATTTCAAAATCTTTGGTTGTAAATGTTTTATTCTGAATACCAAAGATAATTTGAGTAAATTTGATGAAAAGGACGATGAAGGTATATTTTTAGGTTATACAGCAAAGAGCAAAGGATATAGAGTCTTCAACAAAAGAACCATTATCATTGAAGAATCTATCAACGTCAAGTTTGATGAGCTTAATCAACACTTAAACGATGATGACAATGAAGACATAATCGTACCTACTGCAAAACCTTCACACAAAGATGCAGAACCATCACATCAGGCATCAGATGAACCTCCAAGCAAAGAAGCCGGAACTAGCAATCCTGAGACTACACCAAAGAGATAAGATTCTTGGCTAGTCATCCAAAGGACTTGGTAATTGGTGAGATTACCAAGGGTGTAAGTACTCATTCCTCTAATAAAGATATAGCTTCTTGTGTTGCTTTTGTCTCGCAGTTTGAACCCAAAAATATTGATGAAGTATGTAGTGATAATTTTTGGTTAGATGATATGTAAGAGGAATTAAACCAATTCGAACTGAATCAAGTTTGGGAACTTGTTTCCAAGCCTATTGATCATCCGGTCATTGGCACCCGATGGGTATTCTGAAATAAGCTGAACGAGAATGGTTTAGTGACTCGTAATAAGGCTCGACTCGTAGCTCAAGGATACAATCAGGAAGAAGGTATCGACTACGATGAGACTTGCCCCAGTTGCGAGATTAGAATCCATTCGCATGTTATGTGCATTGCATGTTTTCATAATTTTAAATTATTTCAAATAGATGTCAAAAGCGCATTTTTAAATGGTTTTATAAAAGAAGAGGTTTATGTAGCTCAACCACCCGGTTTTACTGATTTCAAATTTCTTGAATATGTTTTCAAGTTGAAGAAAGCTTTATACAGTTTAAAACAAGCCCCTCGTGCTTGGTACGATCGTCTAAGCACTTTTCTACTTGATAACGGTTTTTCAAAGGGAAAGGTTGACACTACTTTGTTTATAAAGTCTTTGAATAATAATATTCTTTTGATTCAAGTCTATGTAGATGATATTATCTTTGGATCTACTGATGAATCTCTTTGTCAAGAATTTTCAAAGTGTATGTAGAATGAGTTTAAGATGAGCATGATGGAAGAGCTGAAATTCTTTCTCGGACTGCAAATCAAACAAACCAACAATGGGACGTTCATAAATCAAGCAAAGTACACAAAGGATCTATTAAAAAAGTTTGACATAGAAGCAGCAAAACCACTTAGCACTCCAATGGCGACTTCAACCAAGCTTGATATTGATGAACAAGGCAAATCTGTCGACATACGTAAGTATCGAGGTATGATCGGTAGCTTACTATATTTAACTGCTAGTCGACCAGACATTATGTTTAGTGTTTGCTTATGTGCACGTTTTCAAGCTAATCCTAAGGAATCACATTTATGTGCAGTTAAGCGTATCTTTCGATACCTTAAAGGCACTTCTTCTGTCGGCTTATGGTATCCCAAAACTACGTCGTTTGACCTAACCGGTTATTCCGATATTGATTTTGTCGAATGCAAAGTAGATAGAAAAAACACTAGCGGCACATATCATTTCCTAGGAAAAGCTCTAGTCTCTTGGTTTAGTAAAAAGCAAAATTTTGTTACATTATCAACAATCGAGGCTGAATATATCGCCGCAGGACGTTGTTGTGCACAAATTTTGTGGATGAAACAAACTTTAGAAGACTATGGATTACATTTTACACACATACCCATTTTCTGTGATAACACTAGTTCTATTAATTTGACTAAGAATCCAGTATGTCACTCTCGTACTAAACATATCGAGATTCGACATCATTTTCTTAGAGATCATCAACAAAATGGAGATATAGACCTTGTATACATAGACACACAGAATCAATTAGCTGACATACTCACAAAACTTTTAGCAGAAGATCGTTTCAATTATTTACGTCGAGAATTAGGAATTTTAGATATCAATAATATTAATTAATTTTGTTTTATTAATTATTTATTCGATACTCATAAACTATTTTTGAGACAAGCCTAAAAAGAGTCTGTCTGTCACCACGACTACGGTCGAAGCGAAGCGGTATTTAAGAGTTTCCCGGTGAACCTCCGTTAGCTGGGACAGTACTCCTATAGCTAATCTGAAACAGATGCTGAGTAAAGAATATTAATTTGTAAAATAATATTAATTATATTACTTTGAGATTTAAAATTACTAAACTTTGAATTAAGCATTTGAAACGAATTAATGAAAAAGAATATGGCCTCATTTGAATTATTTTTTGATATATATATAGCCAGGCAACCCTTGACAAATTCGGCCCGAGTTCGGTCCGAATTCGGCCAGAGTTCGGCTCGGTATATTTATATATACCAGCACCAACCCGAGGCTTCCTTTTTCTTCCTTCTTCTCTACATCCTCATAACAGCAGCAGTGCGCCTCCGAAACCCTAGCTTCTTCTCCATCATTGTTCTTCCAATCCGTGTGCAGTTTCTCGTCCAAACTTTGGATTCGTACGGAGATCGTCATCCTCTACAACATATCCAATTCTTGGAAGGTATAATCCCTTCTTTTGTCCACTTTTTAATACTTAGGATTTCTAGAAAATTTTGGAAAAGAATGCCTAAGTTCAATCCCTTCAAGAGGAAGAAGACTAATGCCAGTAAAGAGGTATCGTCTTCAGATCCACATACGGATTGCCTCTTTTCTTCGGTCCAATATGACGATGGTGCGTCAGATGAGTTTTACTTTAAAACTTCCGATCAAGCTTTATTGTGGTACGCCGATTTTATCATGCTTACTATTTGCACCGGGTCGCCGATTAAGTGGACTGTCTTTCCAGATCACCGTCCTTACTTTGAGGCATTAGGGTTACAATATTTTGTCACCTTACAATTCCCAATTGCCACTAATTCTATTAGATTATTCTATTGTAATTTCGTGTTAGACACTTTTACAGCGAGGACACGTGTCGGAGAAATTGATATCGAATTCACTGATGAAATGTTAGCGGAAATCTTTGGTATCCCAAACGAAGGTGCCCCGCTCGATGATATTACTGATTTTGATTTCCTCGATGGCACGACACTCGTTAGTTTCAAGAATGAACTTTGTGCGCCTGCACGTGTTCATCCTGGAAAGTTCAAGGCTAATAACTTGAACTTGTTTAACTACGAATTACATCGCATCATCTATTCAACCTTAATTCTAAAATCTACTTCCAAAGATGATGTCACTGCACTTGAGCTTTCTGCTCTTTATCATATTCTTAAGGGGATTCCTTTTTCTGCCCCTAAGACTATCATTCAGATGATGGGTAGATGTCGTGGGAGAGACCGCAACCTATCTTATGCGATGCTTATTCCTCGCATCATTTAGAGATTTGATATTGATCTATCTACTTGTGCTGTTGACCCCGAGCCCAAGTTTCTCAAACTATCTCGTCACAGTATTGCATCTGTTCCTCCACCTACTGTACCTACTCCTCCTGTACCTACTTCTATAGCTCCCACAGCATATGTTCCTCCTCATTCTTACCCTATGACATTTGAGGGTATACATCAGCACTTATCAGATCTGTAGTCTTTTTATGTTGAGACCTCTAGGGAACATGAGTTCCGTGATGTGACTCAGTTCCAGGCGATTGCCAACTCCTTTGCCGATCTGAGGTTTACGCAGACATGTCATTCTGCTAGCACTCTACCTCGAGACCCTTCTGTTTCTGGCTACCGCATTGATGACGAGGCGGTTCACTCTCTGTTCCAGCCATGGAACGCCTATAATTGGTATCGTACTGCTCGTGCCCCTCCTCGAGACTATGTCGATGAGTTTTATGCTGGCGCCACTCCTCACACTTCTGGAGCTGGTACTTCTAGAGCTGGTCCTTCTGGACATGCTGGTGCTGCAGCCGATGACGTTGATGATGATGATGATGAGTTTTGAGATGTTAAATATTGAGACTGTTACTTTTGTATTATGTTTACTTGGAAATGCTCCGACATTCCAAGATTTTATCAGTTCTTTTTAGTTATTATTAGCACTTTTTTATGTGACTATTCATAGACATGGTTTTTGATTATGCCTCAGTTTTGGCATCTTAGTCTATTATTCAGCACTTTATTTGTTTCAGTTTTTAATATACAGCCTGTGACAAATACATGCCTGTGTTGTGTTCTCTAGACTATCTATTTTCTTTTACTGTTTATACCATGCCTGTCATGATTATTCCTATATTTTTTTTCTTGTGTTTCTTCACTGTTTGTTACTTATGCATTTATTGCGGGAGAGCTTTCTCTTTTGCAATTATTTTGCTAAGTGACAACGGAGGAGAAATAAGGATCTAACATTTTTGTGAATACAGGTTATGAACAATTTCTTTTGATTACTATTTTGAATTGATTCCAAGCTTAGATGTTATATCGGCAAGGTTTGTCAATTATTAAAATGGAGGAGATTGTTGGCCCATTGGTCATGGTCAAACCTGATTTTAATAATTAATCAAACTCTATCTCGATATATATGCAAGTCAACTCAGATGTTTACCTACGACATTTTGGACATTGCTCAACAATGGATATCAACAATGTTCAAGACTGAAGCCGTTTGCCATTCAGAATGTACTTCCTGTTATGCAATATAATTTTTTATTTTATTGAGTCTAGGAATACATTGTACACTTTGTCGTACTGGCAAATAGGCTATCCGAAAACGTTTTTCAAAACCATCATATTCTTTTACAAATGACCTACGTTTTTAAAAAACATTCTGAAGGATTTTTCAAAAAGCCAAAAATTTATTTTCTCCAAAAATGAACTGGCAGAACCCAAGGAGAACTCGGCCCGAGTTCGGCCAGAGTTCGGCCATTTGGAACGTTATTGAACGTTAGGTTTTTTAACTTGGTTATCCTTCAGTTACGGTTTGTTACAAAGAGTTCTGTCCGAATTCTGTCTAAATTCTGTCAGAGTTCTGTCTTTGGAAAAACTATAAATAGAGAAGTATTTCGATCATTTCAAATCGCCAATTCACTTTCAATCTCTTCTCTTCCTGAGCTTACATTCTTCCAAAGAGTTCTTAAAAGATTTTATTTTCAAATCCCAAGCCAGTTACAATCCTCTAGTCGATTTGCCAGTACGGTACGGTCTTGAAGTTCTAGAGCGATTGTAATCAGAGGCTTGATAGAAGATTCAACTCTTCAAAATTGAAGTTGGTTGAGTTCTTCGTATCAAAGCTCGCGTCTGTAGAAGTTGCAAGGACTTCGTATGAAAACTTGCAGGATTTTCCAATAGTGGATTCAACTGGAAGCTAGAGTTCTTCCGACTGGACTAGTCCTCACAAGAGAGAAACCAGTATAAATTTCGGTGTTTGCGTTTGCCTTCTGATCACTTTTAATTTCTGTCATTTACTTTTTGTGATTATTATTATATCTGTGATCTAACTGCTAACAAGTTTTTTAATTAGCAATATTCCGCTGCCTACTCTATTCACCCCCTCTAGAGTATTCTGCTTTACGATTTTGTTCCTACAGACTCGACGTAAATACAAGGCCTACAAATGATATAACTTGCTTTGTCTTCCTTAAACTTCTTTATCCATGTCCATACTTTCTATTCTTCATGCGAGACTCCCAAGCCATGGGACCGGTCTCGGCGACCAACAGTCGCGTGTACTTTATATTCTTTAAAACACAGGGAACGGCTATTGCATAGCCTTCCATGTAGACCTAAACAAATGTGTTCCTTTGTGTCCCATAGACCGTAGCATACTATCACTTCTAGTTTTTGTAATTGAGGGTAAAATAGTCATTTTCCATATTCTATTATTTTAGTGAATATTATTTATTAATATTGTTATTTGGAGATTAGTTTAGTCGGGTTTGAATTTCGTCTAGTTTCAACTTGTGTTAGTAGGCCGGGTAGCTTAGACTCTAGTCGGAACCCACAGATTAGTTAGACATGGCCCACAAATCCCACTAATTAGTCTAGTATAATTAGGCTAATCCTACATGACTAGATTGGTTAATTTAGAGATTAGAACTTGACCCTTTTGACTCCAAACCATCACATACACCTAATTAACCAAAGGGAGGCTAGTTGAGGGCAAAGTGGACATTTCCTATTGGGCCCATTAGGGCACATAGGTGGCCGGCCATATGAGGTAGAGATTCACCCCTATTTCATTCATTAGTAGCCTCATTTTTCCCCAAATTAGTTCTTTCCCAAACTTGAGAGCTTGCCTCTTGATTTTGATCCCACAAATCCCTCTATTCTTCCTCCATTTCACCCAATCCACCAAGGAGTTGCTATCTAGGAGTGGGAGCAAGGAGCAAGGAAGGGTGTCCAATTTCGAGGAGTTCTCGTGTCGGAACTGTATCCTTTTGAGTATATCATTGGGATCCAACTCCCAATAGGTATAACCTCTCTCTAATCCACGTTTCCTTACATTTTAGCTAGATTTGAATCCATATGAATCACCCCCATGCATGAACCACCATTAGGATTCATTTTGAGGCTCTTTTGAGTCCTCTTTAGAATTTTGGGGTAGATTTGGTGTCCACCATGGAGAGTTTCCAATAGAAAGCACCCCATGTGTTTGATTTTATGCTCAATAGGCTTATTTGTCTTTTAATTTCAGATTTATAATTTTTAGAGAGTAGATTGACCATGGTTAGGATGGTTAGACTTGTTATCATTTGTATACCTATGGTTGAATCTAAGTGGTTTAGCCTACAAGTCATGTTTTAAGTCTCTACATGTCATTTTGATACATATTAATATAGTGGATTATTTTATATACTTATGGATATATACATTGGTGTTGAGTGTGTGAGAATGTGTGTGTGTGTGTGTATGAGTGTGTGTGTGTGTTTGTGTTTAGAGAGGGAAAGATGGTGTGAGTGTTTGAGTGTTTGGTTGTAGAGTGCTGTATATGTGTGTTAAGGTGTGAGGAGAGGGGACTGCTGCAAAGGCAGCAGCCATATTAGTGCTGCATACAGCAACCTTGGCTGCATTTGAAAGGGATAGCAGTAGCCATTAGAAAGCCAGCAGTGGCAGCAGAACAAGGGACAGCAACAGCAATACCAGTTACTGCAGGCAGTCGTAGCAGCTGCAACAAACCCTTCTTGCTAGCCCATTTGCACCCCCTTTAGCCCCATTAGCACTAGCCTATTAGCCCCTTTACCTTTAGCCCTTAGCCCTTGTTAGTTATTTGTTAGAGTAAGTTATATATGTTAGTTGTTAAGTTAGGATATTAGGATATGTTGGTGTTAGTAAGCTAGCTAGTTAGTTAGTGTGTGAGAGGGTATTAGTTAGATAACTAATTAGCTAGTGTGTTAGTAAGTTAGATATGTTAGATCTAAGGTTGGTATCTTAGGATATTGGCTTTATCTTTACCAAGGTAAAGTGGTTTACCCTACTGTAAGGTAAGGTTTTGAGTTACCTTCAAGGTAAGGGGTATACCTAGAGACTAAGGGTAGATATCTAAGTATTGGTTAGCTAGTAGCTTAGGGTAGATACTAGATATCTAGGAGCGGTATCATGGTAGTTAAGGTATATATTTACCTAGACTAAGGTATTTGACTTCCAACCAAAGTATTGGTATTAGGATACCAATATAACCAAGGTATATAGTATCTTGGCAGGTAAAGCTTTAGGAATATGATACTTAAACTAGAGTTGACCCTGTTTGACCAAGGTTGATTGTTTTGACTCAAAGTCAACTGAAAGTCAATATTTGACCTAGATTGGACTAGGAGTTGACCAGAGTTGATCAATTGACCAAAAGTCAACTGTGAGTCAACCATTAACCTAGTTTGACCTAGTTTGACTTGATGTGACCTAGTATGACCTAGTTTGACTTAATTTGATTGAGTTTAACCTAGATTACATAGCATACACTAGAATATCATGCCATACACTGTCAAACCCTAATTAACTCATGATATCTCATCTATAGGTCTGTGGCATCACTCTGAGCATCGATTCTCATTGACAGCTCAGGACCGCAGGCGAGTACATTCTCTGATAGTTTTTATTGTCTTGATATCTGCTATATCCGATTTAGTTGTAGTATTTTACTTGATTTTCGATACGATGGTACAGAGACTAGTATACGTCGGATCCTGTCATGAGATGTTATTCCTGAACTTTCCTGGTATATGGGTGCATTGTCGATCTTGTTTTCTATGCTTGTATAGACACCAATTTGGCAGTGGACTGGCCCCCTACTTTTGAATCTTATGTCATGACATGTCATGTCCGGATCTGTTATACTACTCCGGGATGGGGAGTTACTAGTGGGTATGTAATCAATACCCCTCTTATATTCTCTTGTTCACTTGTTCATAGCTCCACCTTCACTATACATAGGGTGTAGCCTGACCTGATACTACTTATTCATAGCTTTCCATTATGGCCGGCCTGATCCTATTTTCGTATATTTCATGTTCATAGCCGGTCAAATCGAATAGCTTGATCCTGACCTAAGCCGATCACATAACGCTCTAATATCTCAAGTCACTATTTATGTTTAAATTGTACATCAGATATTCCTGTACTTGCTCATATCCTGACAGGATAATCCCGTTGACGTTTACAGATGATATAGATGCTGACTGCTCGACCTTTTATGGGTTTAGCATAGACGGTGAGTACGACATGGACATCCCTGTGGAGCCGGTGCCTATTGAGGATGCACCGCCTGCTTAGACTTAGACTAATTAGGTTTGACTGAACTGTGTTCTAGCTAGTACTTTGAGACTTGTAGTATATTCTATATTTTGGGATTTGTGTTTATGTCTTGAACTCTGAACTTGTATTGTGACCTTGCATCTATTTTCACTTTATCCATTTCCATCCTATCTTATCATATTCATGCTTATCTTCCTTAGATCTTTTGTGGTTGAGTTGTGATTATATACCTCCGTGCGGAGATGACATGCTTATATATATATATATATATATATATATATATATATATATATATATATATATATATATATATATATATATATATATATATATATATATATATTGTCTAGATGTTGTATATTGTAGTTGACCTATACAGCATTCTACCACCAATTCTATGGTTAGGCTGGACGTACTCACGTGCTCGTGCCCCTAATCATGGCGTGGGTCGTGACACATACTTATCCTTAAACCGACGGTGGCTCGTGTCTTAGACTGACTTGTGTTCTATGTGACACTATCGCCCAAGTCATACTTTATATGATGAGCTTTGCTATCGTGGGACCATGTGGCTAGAACAACTGCAGAAATTATGGGACAGTGCTTGCTATGACTTCGATGGCCCAGCACAACTTTGCCTAACTTAATTGCGAAACAACTTGTCGAACAAAGGTTATGTCAAGCCTTGTACCGTGGGAACGTACCATGCACGCGTCCGACTTCAACAACCAAGTTCTTTGGGTTCCTAGACTTATGCACAAGCCGTGCGATACAACTTAACCCATGGGACGAGCAAAGACTATGTCAAGCCTTGGACGATAGGACAATGCATGCTTTATTAAGCATTTATACGTGCGACGCCTGTGACTTATGCTAAGATCATAGCTTTGTGGCAACATCGACCAACTTTCCTTCTCCCAAGTCATGGGACGAAGGACCGAGTGTCATTTTGAAAGCATGTCGTGCAACGATTCTAAGCCTACCATGGGACCTTTCTATATTCTAACTCAATTCGATCCAAGTTGGGATTATTCCCCTAGCTATCTGGATTCGCCTCTTTTATTATCAAGTCTACTTGTGCAGTTGAAAACTTTTTTTTATTAGAGTGAAGGCAAAGCTGAGGCAAGTTCACAGAAGCCACCCACCTGAGCGAGAAGTTGCCTCGATCGAGCAGGACTTCGAGCAGGCCGTCGCATGGACAAGTCAGATCGCCGTTGGCATTTCGATTCCTCTGATTGGGCTGAGCGGGACGAGGCATTACAAATAGGACAATGCTAAGTTTAAGTATCGACAACATGTATAGTAATTGCATGAATACTAGTGATATATAATGTTAAACTTAATTAATTAACCATATTCAAAAATATGATACAATTATTGGGATAACAGTATAGTCACCCTTACATGATAACTAGGTGATTTGGAAGCTAAGATGGAGGATCTACTCTAGTATCCGTTGGAGGGCGATAGTTTTCTATAATTACTTGTATATTATGTATGTGGTGTTTGCCCTTTGGACAGTTAATCAATACTTCATGTTCGAGTCAGATACGGGTGCAGATGTACGTTAGTAACATCTAGTATCGGTTACTAGAGATTGCCCTCAATATTGTGGATGTACCAACTTGGATACACTGGGACCATAAGACACTATTATATACTTTCATCTGGTCAGACTTTATGTATCCTGATGTTGTCAAAGAGCAGAATCTGTAATGATCATCGGATCCGACCTGATTGGATTACATTTGCCTTTCTAAGTATGACCCGACTGTTATAGTTAGAGGATCAGACCAAGTGAGTTGTGGATTCGACTCATTCGACCTCATTAGGAGGGGAGGACAGCTACTAGATGCTTGGACTACTGCGTACACATGCACTATATATATTTATATATATTATTGGGAGGTTCCGTATCTGGAGTTACGAGCCTCTTATATTTACCGGAAGACTCTATTCTCGAAGCTACGACCATGTACCCCGGGAGACTATGTTCTCGAAGCTATGAATTTTATATTTAGAAAGCCCACACGTTGAATATTGTCCTCAAAACTGCATATCACATAGGAGGATACTCTAGATTACCCCCACCTTGAGTAGATGCAGATACATATATATTACGACACTGTTTTACACTTGGCATGTATATTATATACCTTTTTACGTCACTCTGAGTACCTGGTTTTGACACAGGTGAGGAAGACTACGTGGAGGAGTACGGGCCCAGGATTTACTCAGGTGTAGGACCAGTGTTGGAGGGCGAGGTTCTTCCGGAGGAGTACCCCTGATTAGTGGTAGAGCCCTCTCTTGGATTCCGATGTCGTTATCCAGGTAGTCGATTACTGGATCTATTTATGTTATTGCATTTTCTTTCTATTCAGTACTTTTACTAACGGATTTGTCCCTACGAGACACTTTCAGAGTTGTATTATGTTACCTTTTTAGACTTATTTACTTTTCGTACATTAGTAGACTCAATTTTCTCTCTGTGCTTCATTATTCATATATGTGGATGAGATTAGCTTACTACTTGTGTTTAGATGTTTTAGATTGTTATTGTATCATACAGCTTAAGTATACCTACAATGGTTCTATTAAATTTAGACAACCCTCGAAACGATACTAGCTGGCAATTGCTACGTAGCTCGGATTCATATTTTAAAAACTGGAGTGTGACAACGTCTTTATATTATTAGTAAACTATATAATAGTGTACATCGTACAATGGGATAATCTCAATTCTTAATTGAGGCATCAATATTGCGTATATCATTTTCTATATTGCAGAGTTTGTTTGTCCCGCGGCATAAGAAAACTAAGAAAATGAAACGATTGTAAAAACAATATTTCTAGCAACACTTCAAAGAAGGTGCTTGACAGAGATCCTTGGAGGATTCTGGATAACGAAAATCTAAACGAGAGTAGTACTTCTAAAAAGAAGTATCCAATCGAATTGCTAGCAGCAGCAACGATAACAAATGATGGATGGAAGAACAACCTGCTGGGGTGAATGATCACTATTGCTCAAAGCTTAATTCGCCCCATACGAACAGCTTTCAGGAACTTGTAAGTTCGACGGAGAACTTTGAAATACTCTGCTCTTCTGACTCCTCGGATGGCGTACGGACTCCTGTGCAATGTAACGCTGGTGCAATGCTTCTCTTCTCTCTCAAAGTCTGTGGGAATTCATAAGGAATTCTGAACACTTGTCTTTTTTCTTATCTATCTGCACTGTGAGAAAGAAGAGACCTTATATAGGCCCGTGCAACAACTGCCAGTTAGACGTAGGAAAAACTACTCCGAACGTGCTGTAACCGCTCAGATCATGCATAGACACGATCTGAGTCAACTGGCATACAACGCGTGCCACTTGCGCCACCCGTACAACTTGTGCACCGCGTGCACCCTGTGCACCTTGTACACCGTACGCACAACGCCACTTGTGCATTCTACGTAACCTGCGCCAATCGTACGCCAATAGGCAATGCTTACTGGCGTGCCACTGGGCCGTACAACTGGGTGCACCTCTAGGACACGCAACTGGGTGCGCCACTTGGCCGCGCCAATTGGTTATCACCAATTGGTCATGCCATCTGTCAGCACGATCGGTAGCACAATTTTCTCGCGAAACGAGCGCAACTTAAGCGCACTATACGCCTAGTGGCGATGCTGACATGCTAGTGCAAAGTGTGTCAACAAAATGCCATATTACGTCTCATGAGCCTATGAGCCCGAGTCCGAGTCCGAGTCGCTAAGCCCCTTCGGGGCTTAGCTCCATTGGAAATTAATTTCCAAGCGCAAAATGCATGAATGCTTTATTGTTGATTTGGCCTTTTTTTCTACTAGAAAAATACCCCCACATGGCACACCCATGTGCACCTCCACACCACTTGTGCACATCTAAACAAGCATAGCTAATATATAGAGATATATTTCTTTTTGCCTAGCTAATGTGGGACTAAAGTTTCCAATACAAAGGCCAAAATTCCAACAATCCTCCATATATCTCTATATATGGGTTTGAGTGTTCCCCATAGTAACTGTCCATCATACATTAGGAGAGATTTTGCTGACGACTTGAATCTTCCCGCATGGGTCAAACAATAGACTATAATACAATAATAGACCAAGCCTTGAATTCTGCACCATAGCTAAAATTTTTTCCACTCACATAATGTAGTTACATGTGCTTCTGGCTGCACATTAAAGGTCATATGCCAGCCTGGTTTCAATATATAATTTTGGGCGTCTATAAGTTTACCATCAAGAGATGGCATGCTATCTATGTCCATACACTATAGGTGAGTTCTTTGCTAAAAAGACATGGCATGAAGCGTTTTGCGCTTCCCTTGCGGTGCTACGCCGCTATGACATGGCCTAAAGCCAAGGCCTTACCCCGGACCAGGAACCTCATCGTAGTGTCATACTACTGTAGCATGAGGTCACCGCCTCTTTGTATTACCATACTACCCAGCATGAAGCCTTAGGCTCCCTTGCGGTGTTATGCCACAACGACATGGCTTGCAAGGCCGAGGCTTTACCCCTATCTGGGTACCTCATCGTGGTGTTGTGCCACTGTAACATGAGTAACTCCTCCCCTTTGTAGTGCTGACTATACCCTCTCTTTAACTTTAACATATAATATTAGGCTACCAGCCTATTTGCGGTGCTACGTCGCTATGACTTGGCTCGCAAAGCCGAGGCATTACCCCTTTCAGGAACCTCATGGTGGAGTCACCCTACAGTAGCATGGAGTTTCATTCCTTAATGTATTGCACTACCGTGCTTCCTGTAAAGCACACCAAGCATTCACTCTGCCTGAGAACTCATTAAGGCGTTTAAGTCAACCTTTCCACAGGATCCGTTTTTCGCAGAACACAACAATAGACAACAGTGGTTGTAGGTCCATAACCTCTCTATGCCCAATAGGACATATACCCACCATTCTTGATATTCTTCCGATTAATGGTCCTTCCTTGAACCAAAAGCTAGATGCCTAGTAGATTTTTCTTTGAACTAATAGCATAAAACGTTATGGTAGGATTGCAATAGTATAAAATCAGAATGCCTTAAAGCCCATTTTACTTGCTGTTTCATCGACCAGCTGGCGCTTGAGGCCCTTGGTGAACGGATGTGCCAGGTTTTCCTGACTCCGAACATCAATCACTGCAATTACACCTCTCTTGATAAGATTGTGTACTGCCGTGTGCTTCAACCGCACAGTCCTCTTTTTTTCGTTGAAGAGGTCATTTGATGCCACCGTCGCAGTCGCCTGGTTGTCGCAGTATATCGGTATTGCCGGTATTTATGCCCCAACCACTGAAAGATCATATATGAGCTCCCGAAGCCATTCTGCTTCCTCCGCTGCGTTATCAAGTATAAAGAACTCAGATTCCATGGATGACCGCGAGAGCATGGTCTGTTTCTTCAACTTCTGCGATATAGCAGCTCCATCCATTGTGAAAATGAATCCACCTGTGGACCTTTCGCTCTCTACCTCTAAGCACCAGCTGGCATCACCGAAGCCTTCCACTACTGGCGGATCTCCGCTGTAGTACAGTACATATGTCAGAGTCTTCTTGAGATATCTCATAACTCGTTTCACATCTTTTCAGTGCTCAATGCCTGGGTTGCTCGTGAAACGACTCAACATTCCTACGATAAAAGCTATGTCAAGCCATGTGGCAGTAGTATCATACATCAAACTCCCGATTATGCTTGTATACTCCAGATGTCTGACGCTTTCCCCTAAATTAGGCTTCAACTTTATATCACACCTGTAAGGCGTATCGATCCCTGGAAGATCCTGATACCCGTAACGTGTGATCATTATCTCAATATAATGAGAGTGTGACAGCGCTAGTCCAGTGTCTGTCCGGATGATCTTGATCCCTATGATCACATCATCTTCCCCCAAGTCCTTCACACTGAACTTGCTCGGGATGAACTTCTTTGTCTCCGTGATACAGTCCATATCCGTACCTAGGATCAGCATGTGATCCACGTACAGACAAATAATCACACCTCTTCAATCAGCGAACTTTGTGTAAACACACTTGTCCGTCTTGCTGACCATATAGTCGTTTGACCTTATAATCTTATCAAATTTCTCATACCACATCTTGGGAGCATGTTTAAGACCGTACAAGAATTTTACCAACTTGTAAACTTTGTCTTCGAGACCCTTGACGACAAATCCCTCTGGCTGTTGCATGTAAATCTCTTCGGTCATCTCGCCATTTAGAAAAGCCATTTTTACATCCATCTGATGTATCACCATCTTATGTATCGCTGCGAGAGAAATCAACATTATGATGGTGGTCATCCGGGCTACTGGAGCATACGTGTCAAAGTAGTCGATCCCCTGCTTCTACGAAAATCCTTTAGCTGCCAACCTAGCCTTGAACTTGTCAATAGTTCCGTCTGATTTCATCTTCTTCTTGAAGATCTATTTACATCCGATGGGTTTCGCTTCTTCAAGAAGATCAGCCAACTCCCAAGTGTTATTTAAGGTGATGGAATCAATTTCATTGTCAATCGCCTCCTTCCAAAAAACTGTGTCTCTGGTCTTCATCGCCTCATCATAGGTAAGCAGATTTGCTTCCATATGATAGGTGACAAAGTCACTTCCGAAGTCCTTCGGCCTCCTCACACGCTTAGCTGATGGCTCAGCTAGTTTTGGTTCAACCATTGTTTCAACAACAACATCTTCTTGGACTACAGCCTCATTGAAGACTTCAGTTTCCTGCGCACCCACATTGTTCTTCGAAATATCCGTAAGAATAATGTTCTTGTGTCTTGCAAATTTGTCTTCAAAATATTCTGCATCGCGAGATTCAATGATAAGATTTGACTCAATATCAAGAAATCTCCGAGCATCACTCTTCTCGGCATAACCCAAGAAGATCGTCTTTGTAGTCCTTGTCCCAAGCTTCTGAATCTTCAGATCTGGAAGCTTAACACACTCGAATGACATTCAAGTTAGGTCTGACCTTGAACCAGAGTTCATGAGGAGTAATGTCTGAAGTTGTATGAGGCACTCTATTTAGAATAAAAGTAGCCATCAATGCAGCTTCTCCCCAGTAGGACTTTGGAAAAACTGCAGTCAACAGCATTAAGTTAATCATTTCTATAAACGTTCTATTCTTTCTCTCTGCTACTCCATTTCATTGAGAAGAGTACGGAGCTGTAGTCACATTGACAATTCCAAGTTCTTTGCAGAACGATGCAAATTTATGAGACCTGTACTCTCTACCTCAATCACTTCTTATTCTCTTGAGTTGTTATCCAGTCTGCCGCTCAGCTTCGGCCCTAAACTCCTTGAACTTCTTGAATGCTTCGTCTTTAGCCTTCAGCAAGTAGATGAACGCATACTTTGAGAAGTCATCGATGAAGGTTATAAAATACTTCATCCCGACCTTTGTAGAGAATTTTTTGAAGTCACTGATATCAGAGTGTACCAACTCTAGAGGATCTGTACTTCGATTAACCCGAGAAAAGGGTTTCCTTATGATCTTCGTTTGAGCACAAACTTTATATTTCTCTACCTTACGCCCACATTTGGAGATAAGTCCTAGACTAGACATTTTGTTTATTCATTTACAATGAACATGTCCTAGCCTATTATGCCACAACTCAAGAGTATAAGCAGAAGGAGTGATTGCATTAATTATATTGGACTGATTTACAAGCTAAATTTTGAAAATTCCTTCGGTATAAAAAGCTTTCTGAAATATGTTTCCTTAATAGACATCACCATCTGGCCAACATTGATGTCCATCTTGAGGCCTGCATTGCAGAGTAGGCCTCCCAAGATCAGGTTCTTTGGGATAGCAGGTACATGCTTCACACCTTGAAGCGTCAGAGACTTCCCTGAAGTCAGCTTCAAAACAACCGTCCCGATCCCGAGCACTTCTTCTTTTGCCTGGTTCGCCACCATAACCACTTCAGAAGTTGGTGTATAGGTGGTGAACCACTCATTGCTAGAGCAGACATGGCAGGTGGCTCCAGTGTCTACCCACCAGTCAGATTAGCCCCCACCGCAATGACCTACACAATCATAGCAACAACGTCAGTGATCATAGATACCTTGCTAGACTCTCCTAGCTCTGATTGCTTGGTCTTTGCTTTGTATTCATTCTTGAAGTGGCCCTTCTTGCCACACTTGAAAAATAGCATCTGAGACTTTGCCATCTTTTGCTTAAAGGAAGTCCCCTTCACGTTCAGATTGTTAGGGTCTTTCTTCTTACCGTGGGAAGCCGCATGCTTTCCCCTTGGTTCCCTGGTATGAACCAGATTGGCGTTAGCCAATTACTTGGACAATGCGTCCACCTTCAGTGGAGCCCTCATCTGGTCCTCAACGTAGATTTCTTGTTGGAGATCATCGAGAGTGATCTCCAACTTTTTCCTATACATGTTTGCATAGAACTTGCTCCACCCAGCAGGGAGCTTCGAAATGATCCCTCCAATAAAAAACTTGTCGGGGAGGGGCATCGTCTCGTCTTCCAACTTCTGTTGCAGTTTCAGGAACTCCATTACCTACGACAGCATTGGCTTTTTGTCCTCAAAGAATCACTTGTGATATTTCTTAACAAGAAATCTTGCTACGGTTCTTATCATCTTCGTACAGTTTCTCCAGAGACTCCCAAATCTTTCTGACAACAGTCTTCTTTGAATATGATTCAGCAAGAGAGTCTTCCATAGCATTTAGGATCATAATCCTACAAATGCTATTGTCCCTTCTCCATTTGGCCTAGTTCTTAGTAGCCGCAGAGATTGCGGCTACAGATCCAGTCTCTGGAACAGTAGGTTCCTCCTCATACAGCACGTAATCAACTTCTCTGAGTTGAATAATGAGAGTAACCTTCCTCTTCCAGACTTGATAATGCTTTCCATCAAACTGTTACAACTTTGTGAAGTTAGGATTGATGAGTGCAGCATTCAAGTTTTCCATCTCATAAATTAAGCTTTGAGATTGTTAGTCCCGAGACACAATTTTTGATGGAAAACTGAAAAAATGAAATGATTGTAAAAACAATATTTCGGGCAACACTTCAAAGAAGTTGCTTGACGGAGATCCTTAAAGGATTCTAGATAACGAAAACCTAAAAAGATTTCGTTATAATAGCAAACGAGAGTAGTATAGAAGCATGGAAATGATGGAGTTTATGCAGATCATCACACCATGCGGCCAAGAGAAACATAGCTGCAGAAGGAGTGCTCCTGGAGATCCCATGCGACTAAGAAAAACTCGAGCCGAAGAAGCAAGGCTCTCGAAGACCCTCTGCGGCTAAGTGGATTCGAGCCGCAGAGGGAAGGCTCTCGAAGAGCCCCTGCGGCTAAGTGGAATCGAGCCGCAGAGGGAAGGCTCTCGAAGATCCCATGCGGTAAAGTGAAACCAAGCCGCAGAAGCAAGGCTCTCGAAGATCCCATGCGGTCAAGTGAAACCAAGCCGCAGAACCAAGGTTCTCGAAAATCCCATGCGGCCAAGCGGAGCCGAGCCGCAGAAGAAAGGCTCCTAAGGCCATTATGCGGCCAAAATGATTCAGACTCTTCTTTGTAGGGGGACACATGGCAATTTGACCAAGTCTCAACCACCCAGATTTGTTACAATAAAAAAATTTCAACAACCCCCACCAGCTGGCAGCCCAAGATCGAGTCTTCGTGTGCTGTGACAAACACGTGGCCACGTGACCCTCTATGCGGCCCAAAATTTGCTTTATGCAGGAATCACTATAAATAGCAGGGTACCATACCCATGCAAAAGGTTGGCAATCAAAGGCTGGTAAATTTTTTCAAGAGCAAAGACTATGTCTGATAGTCCAAGGAGTAAGACAGAGTTGCTACACTTTCCCGAGCCTCCATCATCACCCCCCAGAATCAAAAATTAAATAATTGTACTTAGATTATTTCCTGGAATTTCATTCTAGGCTTTCTTTTGTACAAGCGAGTTTGCAATCAAGTTCAATTCATCTATAATTCTTGTGCTTGATATTTAATGGCAAACACGATGGCGACTCTGCTGGGGACTTCTTTCTCCTCTGATGAGAAGTTGGTGACGCAATTTGACGCGTCCAAGCTCGGCTCTACGTAGGAAATTCTTGTGGTTCTTGTTGACCAACAAGCATTCGAAGAAATGCTCTCTGAAGGGAGTGCCAGCCCATCACAGAAGCGAGCCAACCCGAAGAAAACCCGCAAGACGTCGAAGCGTAAAACTGCTGCCCCTCGCTAGGTTCTCACAGAAGCTTTTTCTGCGGCCCGAGACGGTGATCAAAGCTCTCCTGCGGCCTTGCTTTTGACCGCAGAGAACCCCACTGTCCATAAATCCAGCAAAAGAAAACACTACGATGCTGAACTTTTGGGGGCACAAGGGAAATCCATGCGGATGAGGAAGAGGCCGCATAAGAAAAATAGGCAGTTTGCCTATACGGCAGCCAACTCTGGCCACAGGCAGAAGGCCCATGCGGCAGCCAATCCTCGCCGTAGATAGGCTGCCCCATGCGGCCCTGTTACAAGCTCTATTTTCGACCATCTCTTATGCGGACCCAACCCCATGTGGCCTATTGAGAATGGGGAATATCCCAATCTGGACTCTTCTTACTATGCGCCTTTGAGTGTTAAGTCGAAAAAGTCTAGGGCTGTGCGGGCCCAACAAGCCCAGTCAACTGTCCAAGCTGTTGACCATCAGTGGGCACCGTTAACTGTTATACGGACTGCTAATGGAAAGTTGTACAGAACCACCCGGGGCCAGCCCTGCAGGGAAAACGGACAAGGTGGGTTTCAAAAGTCTTCCAATTATGAGCGAGAGCAAGTGCTTTTACTAGCCTCGGATCAGGGAACAAATATGGTATCTACGCACCCGTGCGCTCAGGATACCCGAGCCCACAAAATGGATGCAAAGGTAGATCAATCTGCCCTCGACTTGCGAGAGTACTCATCCACAAACGCAAGAAGAGAGAGGCAACATTGGCATGCAGTGAGCCCTACTTAGGACATTACTGTGCCCAAGTTGTCATCAACTGCTGCTGCGACAAGTCGGCAGCACCTGAAGATCGACAGTCCGTTTTTTGACGACTGTACGAGCCAGCACCTGTCTGACGATAACTTACAAAATAGGTACAAATTTCGGGAGACGAGGAATTTTCTTTCGTCTCCTGTAATTCAACTCGGAAGGTTCCTGCCGGCAAGGAAGGAAAGAAGACAGGCTCCTCCAGCCCGACAATCTCAGCCAGCACTGTAAGGAAACTCTCATCTAGAGGATTGCCGCCGACAACTACAGAGGGTGTCTACCTGGGCACCCATTCCAGAAAGTTTCCAATACCCGGGGTTCATCCTTGACCTCCCTGGGGGTAGATGAAGCTGGGGGTAGCAGTTCCCTCAATGTATACGACAACTCGGTATTCCAAGAGGATACACAGGGAGTAGCGATCCACTGGAATTATGCAACAGACTTGGACGTCCCCGAAGGTGACCGCCTTCGCCAAGATGATGCAGCTTCCTGTACAGGGGGTGGCACCCCTTCCGAATCCGAGGAGGAGGACATTCCGACGTTCCCCAACAATTTCTCTGTACGAGGGCACGACACGAAAAGCACATCCTCTATGGTCCCATCTGTATCTTCCCACCTGCAGACAGTGTTTATGGTGGGAGATGATCATGAAGGACCTACTGATTAACAACGTCTAGAAGTACTTTTAGCCATGCTCATATCCTTGGTCAAGTCAGAAGACAAAATCAAAGATGCCTTGCCGACTCAACCAGCAAGGACGCCTGGACAAACAAGCTTGGGACCCGCAGCCAACGTGGACTCCAATATGACGGATCCTTCTTTGGATGACAATCCTCTAGGAGCATCCGCTCCTTCAGCTACAGACGAAGCCAGGGAGGCAAGAGGGAAGTCCTGGAGCTTCGAGCAATGTTCAATGTCCGAGACTCCTCCCGGGTCCTCAGAATATGGCAGTCGCATCCCGTTGCATGGAGAGATGTTCCTTTTCTGCCACGGTACAAACCCTTCATATCGATTCGTATGACGGGAAGACCTCTGCCAGCCGGTACATGACTTATTTTGAGGTCACAATAGACCACTTACCGCATAGTGCCGCCATCCTCACAAATATTTATAGGAGCATTGGAGGGGATCGCGTTCGACTGGTACCGCAATCTCCCGGACAACTGCATCCATTCCTTTGACAGTTTCAAACACATGTTCCTGGAAAGGTTCTACGAAGTGGGACATGATATAACAATGTCATCTCTCATGAACGTCGTGTAGGGAGAGAGGGAGCTAACAAGGAACTATATCGAACGGTTTTGCCAAACCGCGATGAGATTACCCCAAGGCAATCCCAAAAGCTCCTTGATTGAAATCTGCCAGAAGAAGTTGCTCCCTACAATCAGCCTCTGGATGGGTGAAGATCAGTTCAGGGATTGGATGACCTTCATCATAAGCGCTACCAATACGGGGACGAAGTTCAAGAAGGCTCGCCAGTTGGGATTACACATCCCAGATGGAGAGGACAAAGGCAAACGTCCCGGTACCACCTCCAATAACAACAACAGTGGCGACACCACCAATAACAGGGATACCAAAGGCAAACAGGCCATGGTCGCGTGTACGACCAAAAAGCCTGAACAAAAGCAGACAGAAGCTCAGTGGCCCAAGGTGAATTACTCATTTGAAGATAGTCATGTCAAGCCTATCTTTGACATGCTCTTACAAGGGTATAGGATCCAACTCCCTCCACCAAGATGCGAGCCTCGAGCGGCAGAGATGGAGGACCCAAAATATTGCCACTTCCGTCGCTATGTCCATTATTCCACTCATGACTGTTTCCAATTAAAGCGGTACATCCAGAATATTATCGACTCTAAAGCTCTATTGCTAGATTTTGAAGAGGTTACCGTGGCTGCAAACATGGTATCAGTTCAGTTCGATGACTTCCCCCTAACAAAAACTCAAGATGGGATAGTACCTGTCCCCAGGGCAACGATAGAGGTTACTAATCTTGCACCTGTCCGGGACCAGATGACTGGGTTGGTGCCTCTCACCACATCACGAGGAGAGGTCATGTGGGTGCACCCATAATTGGTGCCCGAAGTTACCCAGGCGGTGCCATCTTCAACCAACAAAAAACGGGCAGGAAGTCCAGATCCTGTCATACAATCTCAGCCGAAGCTGAGGAGGCGGCGACCGTTGTTATCCGGTCTGGTGTACAATTCTAGCCCACTCTGGGTAATTCAGCCGAAGACCCTCAGCCGACAATGCTGCCTGCTACTGATGTTCCGGGGCTATCTCAGTCTCCATCGGCGGACAGATCCAAGCCGAAAAAACCTGCTTCGACAAGCCGCTCCGTAAGGATGCACCTCTGGGGCTAGAGAGACCTTACAACTTTGACATACTAGCACAAATGGCTAATATGCCAACAAAGTTGTCATTATACGAGCTCCTAAGGCTCTCCAAGGATCTTCGTGTCGCATTGAGCGAAGCACTCTAGAATGTTGACGTCTATTTAGCCCAGGTCAAGCCTACAGTGGAGGACGCGTCAACAAATCTCCAGGGCAACAATTGTGTAGACGCAATGCCCAACATCGTGTTCACCCTATAGGACATGTTAATCAAGACCAACTTGCATTATCTTCCCTTGTACTACACTAGATACATAGACAACATCAAGGTGGATCGGATGCACATCGATCCTGGCTCGTCAATAAGCATTATCCCGAAAAGCTTGCTTCAACTCCTCGGCACCTTGCTAGCACAGAACAATGATGCAGGGCATGAACAAGCCATCTATTACCTCAGTCGAATGATGGTGGCACTGGAGCATAGGTACACCGTCGTGGAGAAGGAATGCAATACACAAGCGCCCACATGCTGCCTATTTATTTATTATTTATTTTTTATTTTTTTCCACTCGGGGCCAACCACCTAGTGCAATACCCAAGCACCCACACGCTGACTGTTGCTTCTGATTTTTTTTAAATTTCACTAGGGACTCTGCCCCCAGTGCAATACCCATGCATCTGCCCATGCCTATGACTACAACCAAAGGATTATAATTTTTTTACGACTTGCTATGTGGTCGGCCTCCATTGGAGAGAAAAGGGGAAAGATGGAGCCGGGTGGGACCATGTTAGCAAGGGGTATAGTAGGTTGTAAGAAGGTTGTAAAAGTTTGGCATTAAACTTAACATTATTGTTTAGATAACATAAAGCACATGTACAAATTTTACTAATCGGTTAAGTTCAATTTTTGCTAGAAGGCCTTGTAAAAATGGAGTCACAGAATTCAAGTAGGTTGTCAAATCTTTGCTTAAAATTTTACGTGCTAATCACAATCCCACTGCCACTACCAGTGATATATTGCTTCATTCTCTATTCACTTCAAAAAAGTCTTCTCAGATCAGGGGCTTTGGTTTAAACCACGGAGCCACTTATCCCCCTGATTGGTCGGGACCGGAGGCCCAAACGTCCAGCCCTGCTAACATCGGCCACTCAGTCTCGACCAATGAAGAAGGGATACGTGGCACCGCAGTTTAAACCACGTCCTCTCCTCGGTCTGACTAGACACGCTGATTCACTTTGGACAAAAATGATAGATACTTCTGTTAAGGTTTATGTCTATATAAAAAAATAATAGGCTTAATTACAACTTGATACCATCAACTATTCTCGTTTTTCAACTTAATACCCTAAACTTTGATATGCATCAAGTTGATATCCTAAAAAAAATTGGATAAAATTGTCCCTGCTCATCCCTTCTTCACCTCCCTCATCTACCCGCATCCACCTCCCTCCCTGCCCCCCTCCTCCCTCGGCTTCTATGCCCCCCTCCGGCTGTACCCCTCCTTCGGCTGTTGCCCTCCACCGATGGAGGCAAATCGCCCACCGCGGCTGCACCCACCTACCCTCCGGAGGCTGCGCCCACCTCCACCCCCTCCCTTCGCTAACTACATGTCACGCCCCGATTCCGCTAGGGTCGTTCGTCCTTGCTTTGATCCATGCGGGATCGTTCGTCCTGGCTATAGTGTGATGCCATGCAAGCCTAAGTTGTGGTTGTATAAGGCTAGTACCTGCACAATATAACTAGACAAGACAAAACATACGCACACAACATATTTAATTGCAGAAAACCAAATATTGGACACAGATATTTGAAATAAAAATACTTTTTTTATTGATATCTTGATAGGAATTCAAGTACAATACTTTGCAACTCAAAATACTATAGCTTGGCTTACATATTTCTCTTTGAAACTCTTTTGAAAATAGTGAAATGCCCATACATCATCTCCCTTTATTACATATTCTAAATGAAAAGACACCTACAAAAGAAAACTTGCAACTTGACTAGAAATGAAAAGTAGCTTCGAGGCGATCCACAAGTTCTACTGGGCTAGACGATATTTAGTGCCTCACCTGAAATCCCCCTGTCTCCTTGCTATCAGAAATGATGTCGATAATGTGGGTCAGTACACATCATGTACTGGCGAACGACTTTTGGCCCAACTCACATAAATATACACTAAGTAGACAGTGAAGCTAGCATACATCTATTATGTGGTCTTTCTACTAGTCTAGGTTCTTTTTAACAATTCATAAGAAGCATAAATAGAAGAAAACACTTGCACAATAAATCTTACCCATTACCGACATTCATCCCTGCACAAGACAGGTTAGCACAATTTGCATTTGATAATAAGCATACTATCCGTCTTTTTGTTCAGTGTTAAGTTTTGCTATAAGGATCTGTTCATATGCATGCACCTAACTACATGTAATCCATGGGTCCATTCCCATGATTAGCCGTTGAGACTCATGGTTCAGCTAGTCGCTAATAGACACAATACCCCTTTTTTGCGAGGTCTAGCATTTACCTCTGGGTGCTATAACAATCTCTCCTAGGACGATCAATTCTGGGTACCCCTAGTACCGTCGAGAGACTATTACCTTGTGCACAAGTTGTTCAAGACCAATGCATGATTTGTTCTTTCTATCTGATAAAACTTAATAGTGCAACAGGTAGCGACATGTTCATTTCGGGTCTTACTCATTCGGTCATTCATTAGCATTCAATTATCTTTCAGTCATTCATTAGCATTCATCTATCTTGCAGTCATTCGTTAGCATTCGTTTGAAATACATAAAGTAGCAGCCATAAGAGTGAGCATGCAGTTCATTTCTTATTCTCATCTTTTGTTGTTTTCGGTATCGTTTGATCAGAGGGACACAACAAAAGAGTGGATTAGATATCATTTTTATTAGGGTGTGAAGATAAATGTTAGCCCGGTCAAAGAAACTCACCAAAAAGAATTTTATTCGAGAGAAGGAGGGACTTCACGCATCGTTCACGCTCCTCCTAAGCGTTCTACATTGGCACCAAAATTTGATTAGTATACTTCGGTATTTTTCTCTTAAGATTTGAAATGAATACAAAATGCGATAAAAACAAGCAATGAAAACCGATCATTGAAAACCAACACGAAAACGCATTCATCAAAACCAAACAACAAAAGAAAACATCCAACGAGAACTCTTGGATTTATTTCAATAGAAACCGATCCATTAGTTGGAAGGTTCATTACATTTCATCCGTGATCAATCGATACCGACAAAGGTTTCCCTAAATACTCAGTTCAAGACTGAGCTACAAAACCGTAGGTATTACATAGTGGACCGCGAGAGGCGAGACAATACATAATAACCTACTGAGAAAAAGTTTTATCCTAAAAACTTAATAAATAAGCTCACCTAGCTCCATCATGGTCCTGACCCTGATCAAGAAAGGTCGTCAGATTGAAGACACGAGGCCTCCGCAGTTTTTTATTGTGCGGATTGTCTCAAATCGGCGGTGGGTCCCGCATCGACCCATGCTCCTCATTATCGCTCCTTCGTTTCGGACAGTTCTTGACAATATGGTCTTGACTACCACATCCAAAGCATATTTTGTTGGCAAAATGACAGACTTCCTTGGTGTGCCCACGACGACTGCAGAAGGTACACTCTACTCCCCGGTGATGTTCATTGTCTACCTTCTTTTCCCCCTCGGTCTTTTTCTCTCCGTCATAGTATTTTTTGATTGTAAGTGTTCTGAACTTTCACAGATGTCCTCCTCAGACTAAATTATTCTATTTGTACTGCCGCCTCAAAGGCCTTGGTATATGATTCACATTCTCGATTCAGGACACTCTCTTGAATGTTATCGTTCATTCATTGTATGAACCGATTCATGCGATATCTCTCAGTTAGTATCATTGTACTAGCAAACTTGGCTAGTTTGGCAAACTCTGACTCATAGTCCTCTACGAACATGCTCTCCTATTTCAGTGACATGAATTCGTCATCCATCTTCTGACCGATGGCAGGAGGCAGATATTGTTCCAAAAATGCTTTCTTAAACGAGGTCCAAGAAATCTTTCCACCCCTAGCAATTGCGAGCAGTTGAGGCTTTTTCGCATTCCACCAATCGTTTGCTTGCAGTCTTAGTTGCAAAGCGGCACGGCCTACCTTCTTGCTACTCAGAACTCCTGTGAATGCGAACAAACGTTCCATTTTATTGATCCAGTCCACCTTATCTGGTGATGTCATGTCCTCAAATTCTGAAGGTTTCGCATCCAAGAAGTCCTTTGGCCTAAAGGAAGAGTACATGTGCGCCAACTGGGGCTCGTCACCATCTACGGGCCCTATTTCGGGGGTTCAACCGAGTTGTATGCTGCGGTGGTGTCACTCCCATTTTTTATTATACGTATTTTCATTATACGTGTACGGACTCCCGACCCGTATTTTGACTTGTCTAGCATAGCTTAGCTTGGTGTGGTCTTGGTTTAACTTGGTTTAGCTCGGTTTGGTTTATTTTGGCTTGGTTTGGGAGAGTGGTTCATCATGATAACCCCCCCTTTATAACCCAACTTCTCGTTCTCTCTCTCTTCATTATTTCTCATAAGTTCTTCTTTTCCATTAAAACCTCTCCCCCCTCCAAAGGCAAGTGCTAGCTTGCTTCATGGAGAAAATCCATTTTTGTTGTTCCATTATCTTCCCTACATGATTCTAAGGCTATTTAGTACTTGGTATTTTGGGTTTTGAAGGATTAGTTTTGTAGATCTAAGTTTATGCAAAACTTGATTTTCTTGGGTTTTGATATCTCAAACTTCATTATTTTCAAGTTTTGATTATTCCATGTTGTAGAGAATTCAATTTTGCTCAAGTTAGACCTTTGAAAATTCGAATTTTGATTTGTTTTGAGTGACTTATGATCTTCAGAAGTTCATGGGTTCAATGAACTTGTGCTCTCGGGTTGGGGAAGAAGCACAGTACTGGGCGCATATATTTGTTATGCGCCCACTGCACGCTTCCTTGTAAGCATAGCCATATGTATGCGCCCAAGTCTCCCTTACTCCCTCTAGTGGGCACATAGCCCCAAGGCCCTCCCTGGCTTGGGCGCATAGTTTTGTATGCGCACAAGTGCACTATGTCTCCTTCCTTGGGCGCATATACCCTGTCATAAGCGTACTTGTCATAGAGTGAGTCTCTTGACTTTATCCAAGACACCCTGACTCTACCCTTTGGGCGCATGGATGCAGGCGCATGCATGTGGGTGCATAGCCCTGGGCGCATAGCTCCAGGCGCATGCTTTTCCAAAAACCCTTGTCTCTCCATGATACCCCGTGCCTTAGGCGTATAGCCTTGGGCGCATGCCACTCTCAGCACATCCATCTTGGGTGCATGCTCTTCATAACACCCCTTGGTCCTTAGTATGAATTGTGACTTTATTTGTACTTTCTACTTGACTAGTCCTATAATGTTATTTTCCATGTTGCACATGTACTCTGAGCTCTAAACACAATCTTGGTGTGGCACATACACTTTCTAACAATTTCTTGATAGTGACCCGTCGTGGTGTACTTACATGAACACGACATGACAATGTGACTTCACACGATAACTCTTGATAGTGACCCGTCGTGGTGCACTCTTGACCAGTAACTTGACATGATAATTCTTGATTGTGGTCGCACTCTTGACTTGATAAGTAACATCACATGACATATAATCTTGACAAGTAACATGTAACTCTCGTCTTGACACCATGGATGATTTTTCTTGATTGTATCGGTACAAGCCACATGTCTCGTCTTGCATCATGTCTAGGACAGGAATTCCTGATATCCACGGTCGGGGATTTGTACTGAATCTGACTAGGATAATGACTAGATTGATTAAGTAGTTCATGAAAAGATTTTCCAGCTACAGGCAGTCCCGTTATCTGGGTGCTCCAATTGGACTTGTAGCCTGCCATCGAGTAGGGCATATTTCCAGTACACTGTCATGTGTTGCACCCCCAAGTCACCTAATCTAACTCTCTCAACTTGCGACTGGATAACCTAGATTAAGACTGCAGGGCTTGTGGCTGTTGGAACATCTCGATGCATCTTGTTAGTAACTAAGCTTGTGATAACCCTAGTTAGTTAAAGTATTAAGCTGTACTCATTTCTTGGCCGTGATTGATGGATGGAGTCTAATAAGGTCTTGCCAAGACAAGAGCAATACATACTTATCTAAGCATGTTCCTATTATACTTTACTTGTTTGATAATTGGTTAGAGACTAAGTTCTGTTCAGGTGAATGGTTACAACTCCGGTCCTTGTTTGGTTTACGGGTTGTAACTTGGTTACCGGAATAGTCCTTTAGTTATCTTATCGTTTATCGCCTTGTTCCTCTAACTCATGTCTTTTGTTATCATTATGTCTTTATGTGCTAATATGCTGGTTTTAGTTCTTAAGTGAAGCCTCCCTTGTGGCACTAGCTCTTTCTGGGGTCTGACCCAGCTGGTTTTGTATGGACAGATTTTGGAGTAGCACCCGAGGATCTTCCAGTCTTTCAGCCAGATGGTGAACACTAGACACAATTATGGCAACGAGTGGATTTTATTTTGCTCTTCCACTCTATTGTAAATTATTCTTTTGAGACGTTTAGCCGCCGAGCAAGTGTTAGCTCGTGTTAAATTTATATTCCTGTCTGCCTAAGGGCTGTAACATGATTGACAAATCCTCTGTTTGATCATGTATGACTTAAACTCTTGCTAGTCTTCCCATTTTGTATGACTAGCTTCATGATCATCGAAATATGTAATATATGGGACGCCTTACTTTGTATGTCTGATGATCTACCATTTTGTTACATTTACTTGCTTGCTTGAGATTGACACACTAGGCTTGTTCTTGACCATAAGTGACTGTTGGCTTATATTAAAACCCTCATGCATCTAGACAGTCGTGACCGTACATCGAGGTGGGTTACACTTCAATGTACGTAGCTGGCTGTGTCTGTCCTCCGCTCTCCAGTATTCTGGTTCTGGAATATGACACGGTTTATGTGGTGGCCCATACAGGTCTTGTAAATCAAGTTGTGTGAGGGTTTCACTGAATAGATGCCTCAATTAGCACTCGTCTTTGATCTCTACTCGTATCTTCTAATCTTTTCGAAATCTTGACCTGATCACATGCTTATATCCTCGATCTATCATGGTCCTTCCTTATTGTTCCCCATGTCGTTTCTTTAGCAGCATTGTTCCTGGTCCTACCGATCAGCAAGGTGGAGTACCTCCAGTGAACCAGCAGCAACCTGGAGACCAAGTCCAGCACTCTGGAGCGGCCTCCCGAGTCATGCATTCTAGGGATCCAGAGCCCCCGGTTCAGCAAGTCCAGCCCGTAGAGCCTGATAATGGAACCCTGGTGGGACTCATCAGGGAATTGCTTGCATTTCAAGATTGTCGGGGCGATGCCCTGTACCAGACAGTACAAGATACTATGGGCAGAGTTGGTTAACAAAGGAACAACGCGGTCAACAGCTTCAAGCGTCTGAACCCTCCTTTCTTTGATGGCAGTGAAGATGCTATCGCTGTTGGTGTGTGGTTTCAGGACATAAAAGTTATCCTAGAGGCAGCTAGGATACCTGAGGAAGAGAAGTTAACCGTTGTGCGCCTGCAGTTATTGGACTTAGCCCGCAGCTGGTGGGCGATGCTAGCAGTTGGATTACCGATGCCTGTCTCATGGGCGGTATTCAGTAATAAGTTCCAGACTAAGTACTTCGACGCAGTAGCTCGGTATGACCTGCAGACGAGATTTACCAATACTAAGCAAATAGGAAGAACGGTCGATGGATATGCGACCGAGTTTTCTAGACTCAGTCGATTTGTTCCTACCTTGGTGGCAACTGAATTGGATCGAGCCCAGCGATTCCAGCAGGGACTCCACTTAGAGATTCTTATATCAGTAGAGCAGTTTAAGCACCAGAGGTTTGATGCCGTCTTGCGAGCAGCAAAGTAACATGAGTATACTTCGCAGAGGATTATAGATAAAAGTGGAGGACGAAAGAGGTCTCATGGGCAGATATCCCTGTCATCAGCAGCAGCCTCGGCAGCTAGGGCTTTAACTATTGGAGCTCCTAGGAGGGCGACCACATATTCGTCGGTTCAGCACTCGACACCGACGTATCCTCAACAGCAGAAGCAGAAGCAGTCTTCCGTAATGGGCTGCTCTCATTGTGGGAAGCCAGGGCATGTAGTATCAGAATGTCGCAGAGCACAGAGATTGTGCTTGGCTTATGGGGCATCGGACCATAAGATAGGGTCATGTCTGAATAGAGCTAGTTCATCGTTGTCAAACCTAACTAGTCCATCGGTTAGGGGTCCAACACCAGTGCAGCAGCAGTACCAGCCTCCAAGGCCATTGCTCCTCAGGCTCAGCAGTATGCCCAAGCTCAGATTTAGAATCGGCAGAGAGGTTTCCAGCAGAGGGGACCAGCACCAAGAGGACAAGGTCATGCTATGGCTCTGACCGTAGCAGAAGAATTGGTATCAGGTGGGGTGGTGGCAGGTACCATTCTCGTCAACTCTTTTCCAGCATCAGTATTATTTGATTCAGGTGCATTGTATTCATTTATATCTGCACGATTCGCAATACGGATAGCACTGGAACCTGAGTCATTATCAGTAAGGCTCAATATACTTACCGGTAGCCGTCTTGTGGGAGTAGATAGAGTCTATTCCTCGTGTCGAATCGTAGTTAGTGGTAGAGAGTTTCCCGCTAAGTTGATAGAATTTTTGATGGCTGACTATGATGTGGTCCTAGGAATGGATTGGTTGAAGGATCAATACGCAAGAATAGACTGCCATATTGGCAGAATTATTTTTGGTATTCCCGGCGAACCGGAGTTTTTATTTTCCAGTGGCGAAGTAGAACCTTCTCCACCAGTATTGCGGATGGCAGTAGCAGTAGCAGTTCAGTTTCCCAGAGTAGTAGAAGAATTTTTTGATGTATTTCTTGAAGAGCTTCGAGGCATGCCCCCAAAGAGGGAGATAGAGTTCACCATTGATTTGCTTCCAGGGATGGCACCAGTGTCAAGGGGAGTCTACAAGATAGCACCTTTAGAGTTAGAGATCTTTTACAAGATGATTAAAGAACTTAGAACCAAGGGATTCATTCATGCTAGTGGATCACCTTGGAGATCCCCGATACTTCTTGTGAAAAAGAAGGATGGTACGTCAAGATTATGTATTGATTATCGTAGCTTAAACTCTATAACAATCAAGAACAGATATCCTCTACCAAGGATAGATGATTTATTTGATAAACTCAGAGAAGCGGCAGTATTCTCGAAGATTGACTTACGGTCAAGATACCATCAAATCAGAGTCAGAGAGTAAGACGTCCCGAAGAGAGCATTCAGATCTAGATATTGACATTGAAAGTTTCTTGTTATGCCATTTGGAGCGACAAATGCGCTAGTCGTATTCATGGACCTCATGAATCGTATCTTCATGCCCTATTTGGACCAGTTCGTGATAGTGTTTATAGACGACATCTTAGTCTATAGCAAGAAAGAGGCAGAGCATGAGCAGCATCTTCGCGTAGTTCTTCAGATTCTCAGAAAGCACCAGTTGTACGCAAAGTTCAATAATTACGAGTTTTGGCTGGATCGTATCTCGTACTTATGTCACATCATCACCAGAGGTGGAGTGGAAGTAGATCCCCAGAAGATAGTGGCCATAGAGATATGGCCAGTTCCCAGTACCCAGAAGTTCGAAGTTTCCTAGGATTGGCTGACTATTACCTGCAGTTTGTATCTGACTTTGCTCGAATTTCAGCACCACTGACGCAGTTGACCCACAAGGATGTGCAGTTTGCTTGGACAGCAGAGTGTCAGAGTTTATTTGAAAAGTTGAAGCAAGTATTGATGACGGCACCCATTCTCATGCTTCCAGATGGGACTGGAAGATTTTCAGTCTATTGTGACGCTTCAAGCAAGGGATTGGGATGCGTCTTGATGCAGCATGGTAAGGTAGTAGCTTATGCGTCATGTCAGCTTCGTGATCATGAGAGGAATAACCAACCCGCGACTTGGAGTTAGCCACGGTAGTTTTCACACTTAAGCTTTGGAGACATTATTTATATGGAGATCGGATGGAGATTTTCACCGACCACAAGAGTCTTAAGTATGTGTTTACCCAGAAGGATCTTAACATGAGTCAGAGAAGATGGCTAGAGCTACTTGTGGATTATGACATCAACTTGCAGTATCATCCTGGAAAGGCCAACGTTGTTGCAGATGCATTGAGCAGAATGGCCGGAGTTTATTTTCTAACAGCACAGCCAGAGTTGTTAGCAGATCTTCAGAAGATAGGTATTGAAGTTGTTCTTCCTACCAGTATGGCATTGATGGCCGGTATGCAAGTTCAGTCCAGTATAGTTGAGAGGATTAAGTTAGCTCAGTCAACAGATTCTAAGCTTCTGCGTCTTAGGGTAGAATATGTAGCAGGACGGAGAGCAGAGTTATGTATTCGTGACGATGGTACACTTTGACATGGAAGGCGTCTTTGTGTACCTAGTGGTGATATCAGGCAAGAGATCATGGAAGAGGCTCACAGTTCGCAGTATTCGATTCATCCCGACGGTACAAAGATGTATCGTGATATCCGTCAGTATTTTTGGTGGAATGGCATAAAGAGGGAGATAGCCCGGTTTGTCTCTCGCTGTTTAGTTTGCCAATAAGTTAAAGCCGAACATCAGAGACCAGCTGGACTTCTTCAACCTTTACCGATCCTAGAATGGAAATGGGAGCAAATTACCATGGATTTTGTAACTGGGTTACCTAAATCCCCAGCTAGAAGAGATACTATATGGGTTATAGTTGACAGACTCACCAAGGTAGCTCATTTTATCCCTTTCAAAATTGGCCAGTCGATGGATCAGCTTACAGAGATGTACCTCGGGCATATAGTCAGATTGCACGGAGTACCAGTCAGTATTGTATCCGACAGAGATTCAAAATTTATATTGCACTTTTGGCAGAGTCTTTAGGGGAGTTTGGGGACTCGTCTCAAGTTCAGTTTAGCTTATCATCCGCAGACAGATGGTCAGTCAGAATGCGCGATCCAGACTCTTGAAGATATATTGTGGTCATGTACACTCGACTTCGGTGGTTCGTAGGAAGATCACCTGCATCTCGTAGAGTTCTCCTATAATAACAGTTTCCAGGCCAGTATCCAGATGGCGCCCTTTAAAGCCTTGTACGGCAGAAAGTGCAGGTCTTCGTTAGCATGGGATGATATAGGCGAGAGGCAGATGCTTGGTCCAGAGATGATTACGCGGACTATTGAGGTGATCAGACAAGTCAGAGATCATCTTCGAATTGCACAAGCTCGCCAGCATCATTAGGCCGATTTTTATCGGCGTCCCCTTGAATTTTCTATCGGCGACCACGTATTCCTTAGGATCTCGCACACCCATGGCGTCATTCATTTTGGCGTACGGGGAAAGCTTAGTCCTAGGTATATAGGGTCGTTCGACATTCTAGAGCGGGTAGGTGATATGTCCTATCGTCTCGCTCTTCCGTCGTCGTTACGTGAGGTACATGATGTCTTCCATGTAACCCAATTACAACGGTATATCCCAGATCCGAGTCATATCCTTGATCATTAAGAATTGTTTGTTGGTGCCAACCTTTCGTATGAGGAAAGACCCGTATCCATATTGGACCGGAGAGAGAAGTGTAACTCCATTTTTCCAGTTTTAGTAAATTTTTAAAAAAATTTAATAATAATGTTTCATTCATTTTATTATATCCATATATAGTTTATAAATATTTTTGGAGGGAATTATTTAGGATCAGAATTTAAATTTGAAAGTTGGTTATAACCAACTTAGTGGTCCCCACTCAATTTTAAAATGTTCTAACTAATTTTCTTCAAAATCTTGCAATAGTGAAAAGGGTAGGGGCTTTGTGCTTAAAGGCCATTAGTGGAGGGTGCTTATTGCATATTTACATTTTTGTGTATTGTACTGAGGAGAGAGACTCAGTATTTATTTATTCCCGAGCCTTCATTTTATCCCCAAATTCTTCGCTGAGAAGCTCAGCCAACTCTGGCGAGGTATCTCCTCCGCAACAGCGACGACGGTACGATGTCCTCCCGGTGATGACCTAGACAGCGACGGCAACGCGATGTCCTCCCGGCGATGACCTTGACAGCGACGGCGGTGCGATGTCCAGCGATGGTGACTAGATCTTGACGTCCGGGCGGCGCGCGTGTCTTTTCTCCAGCGACGACGACGAGTGGCGGTCAGGCGTTGTTCTTCTTCTCCGGCGACGTTCGACTGCACAGATCTTCCTCCGGCAGCAGTGATGCATCTCCACCTCGGCGTTCTTCCTCCGGCAGCAGTGACGCATCTCCATCTCGGCGTTCTTCTCCGGCAGCGATGAAGCTGGCTCTTCTTTTCGCCGGCTGAACCGGTCATCATCACGACGACGACCGATGGGGATAGATTTCTCCTCGACGATTCACTTGGCTTTATCAACGAGCCTCGACGATCAACGATCTACGCTCGGTGCAGCGACAAATCGATCAACAGAGCGGTGAGTTTTCCCTGATCCTTTCCTTTTTTTTGACTGTTTCCTGATTTGATCGATCTTGATCGGATCGGATCGATCGATCGAATCGGGGTTCGGTAGTTGTAAATTCTTGATTTGATTGAATGCTTAATCTAATTTTTCTGTTCTTGATGCAATAACGCAGGAAACTACCGATCACGACTGGATGAGGTGACTATGTTCGACTGCTCGGGTTCGTGTCAGACACTGTGAAACCGTATCCTTATTACTGAGTGAATCTCTTCAGGTAAATCCCTATTTTCCTCTGTTTTGGTGTTGCAAGGTTTATTTCGTAATTGAGTTGGTTTTGGCGTATCTAGTGACGTAAGCGGGTGTGTCAGTGGTGTGGCTCGTGTCAGGCCATAGCACTGTTCGTGTGTGTCTGAGGTTTGTTCGTGTCCAGTTGTTCGTGTCTATTTTAGTTCGTGTCCTGGTGATCTTCGTTCCAGCGCTGGGTGTTCGACTGTGGGCAGACTCCTTCTGGATTAAATATGACACAATTTTTTCTCTGTTAATTTTATCTTCGATTTGGTTGTATAAATCTGACAGTTGGGTTTGTATATCTTTTCTAATTTAGAGTTTCGATTTGGTTGTATATTCTTAGTCGAGGGGTGGTTCTGCATTGTATAGCCAGATTGGAGAAGGATAAGGGGACATGTTGTTATGGTCTGGGAAGGGTGGTTCAAGTTGAAGATTTAACTGTTGGTTTAATTTTCATGTTTTGACTGTTTGGTATATAATTTGATAGAGTTCAGCTTATTTTCATCCTTGTTTTTAACTTCACCTTTGGGTCCATATGGTGTTTTGTTCCTGCATTTTTCCTAATCCCTTGAACCAAGAAAGATTGTTATATTCAAAAAGGGTTGGCTGGGAATGGAGTGCTAGTTCTGAAGCATGTCTTGTATAAGTATATTTTTAGGTTTGGGTTCAGTGTGCCTGTGGGGTTAGGAGGCACTAGCCTAACTGTGCGAATACCCACATGGAGTAGTGCTAAGTTGTACACTTGCTAAAGCTGGTATGTTCAAATCTGGTATAGTTGAACTGTATATTTCAGGTGGACTAAGGTTGTCTTGTGAGAACATTGTCAGTTGGTTTTGGTTTTTGTTGTGAAGTTGAGCTTTGGTTTTGGAAAGGTTCAACTACTAGTACTAGCAGGGATTTTGTTGGTCCCAATCTGTGTTGAATTTAGAGTAGCATTTGGAGCCTGTATTGTATGGTTCAAATGATGGATGCTGGGTCTCTTACACTACAATTGGGTCAAAGTCTCATCATCTTATTAGTATTGGTTTTGTCCTGTTGTGGTTAGTAAAGTGGTGTTTAAATTAATGTGTTGACCTTGATACCAATTCCACTGTTGGCTAAGTTGAGAATTGTAGTAATATTTCATAAGTAAATGTTTATTGAGTTAATATCCTAAAATGTTATTTTACTAATAGTGTATTTATTAAACTAATCATATTTCATCTCAGTAAAATGGAGTTTTGCTAAATATAATTATTTCTACTAGAGAATATAGATTTGTTAAGTATTTCTATATGATAAACCAATAAGTTAGAAATAAAGTCAAGCTAATTGATGTATATAGCTTATTAAGGGTTCTGCCTATTGGCTAATTAGTAGTTTAGCTAAGGAATTAATTTAAGCCTAACCAACTTGTACCCACTTCAGGAGGACAGACAGATCTATCTCCTACCCTTGATTTTCCGGAGCAAGGCAAGTACTTTTCTACGGTCTTGTACATTTACATATCTTATACTTTTCTTGTGACACGTCATGACACGATATCCTGTACCCCTGTACTCCTGTACTATTTGTTCTTGTACTTGCTTGTGTCGGGTGGGGAAATACACTAGCCATGTGACCAAACCCCGGTTACTATATTCATGTAGATAGCTTAGGTCTCGCATCGTGCACGCGGGCCCTAAGCCATACCATATTCATGTACTCATGTACATGCTCCTGTATTCACCCTAGTCGGTCACATGGACTAGTTGTATTTCAAACATGGTGCACTTGTCATGTCTTGTACTTCAGGATTATAGTTTCATTCATGTACATCACATTTCCTGTACTTTATATTTTTTGTACTTTATATTCCTGTACTGTAGTTCCTGTACTTTATTTCTTGTACTTACATTCCTGTACTTTTTTGTTCATTTCCTATATTTTATTTTCATGTACTCTTGTACTTATTTTCATATTATGTTCTTGTTCTTTACCTAGAACTGTACTTTGCTCTGCTTCTGACTAGGATATGTTGCAGGTCTACTTGCAGGATATTGTTCTACTTTATGGGCCAGAGCCCAGGATCTTAGCTGAGCAGGATGGAGTCATGACTTAGCTTGAGCTTTCAGGTTTAGATTGTTTTAGCTTTACTCATAGATATTATTTTTAGATGTTCATAGTACATTTCATTCCTGATGATTAGTACATTTTTGATATATAGATTTGTGGATTATGGTGATCTTCTGGGATCATGTATAGATGCTGTGATTGTGTACATTTACGTTTATCTAGTTAGATTTTTTTAACTTGGTACAGCTTACTTCGTCGTGTCTAACGACGAAGGCTGGGCGTGTCCGACTCGTGTCCGATTATTTGGGAGCAGATTTTGACAAGAAGATACTCAAGAACAAGACTATTAGTTTAGTCCGTATTGCTTCGGGTCATCACTCTTTGGGTGAGTCAACGTGGGAGCGTGAGGATGATATCCGATCGCGATATCCACACCTGTTTGACTCGTAAGGTATAATGTCTTCCTTATGCCTTATGTTTTTAATTCCTTGCTTATATGAATGATTGCTCGATTAACTGCTAGTCATAGATTTCTCGTGATTAGTATAGCTTGTCCCAACATCTCTAGCCTCTTGATTAAATTCCGAGGACAAAAATCTTTGAAGGTGGGTAGAGTTGTCACTCCCGTTTTCTGTTATACGTGTACGGACTCCCGACCCGTATTTTGACTTGTCTAGCATAGCTTGGCTTGGTGTGGTCTTGGTTTAACTTTGTTTAGCTCGGCTTGTTTTATTTTGGCTTGGTTTGGGAGAGTGGTTCATCATGATAAACTCCCCCCTTTATAACCCAACTTCTTTATCTCTCTTCATTATTTCTCATAACTTTTCTCCATTAAAACCTCTCCCCCCTCCAAACGCAAGTGCTAGCTTGCTTCATGGAGGAAATCCATTTCTGTTGTTCCATTATCTTCCCTACATGATTCTAATGCTATTTAGTACTTGGTATTTTTGGTTTTGAATGTTTAGTTTTTGTAGATCTAAGTTTATGCAAAACTTGATTTTCTTGGGTTTTGATCTCTCAAACTTCATTATTTTCAAGTTTTGATTGTTCCATGTTGTAGAGAATTCAATTTTACTTACGTTAGACCTTTGAAAACTCGGATTTCGATTCGTTTTGAGTAATTTATGATCTTGAGAAGTTCATGGGTTCAATGAACTTGTGCCCTTGGGTTGGGGAAGAAGCACAGTACTGGGCGCATAGATTTGTTATGCGTCCACTGCACGCTTCCTTGGGAGCATAGCCATATTTATGCGCCCATGTCTCCCTTACTCCCTCTAGTCGGCGCATAGCCCCAAGGCCCTCCCTAGCTTGGGCACATAGTTTTGTATGCGCGCAAGTGCACCATGTCTTCTTCCTTGGGCACATAGACCCTGTCGTGCGCGCACTTGTCATAGAGTGAGTCTCTTGACTTTCTCCAAGACACCCTGACTCCACCCTTTGGGCGCATGCATGCAGGTGCATGCATGTGGGCACATAGCTCCAGGCGCATGCCTTCCCAAAAACCCTTCTCTCTCCATGATACCCCCTGCCTTAGGTGCATAGCCTTGGGCGCATGCCACTCTCAGCACATCCATCTTGGGTGCATGCTCTTCATAACACCCCTTGGTCCTTAGTGTGAATTATGACTTTGTTTGTACTCTCTACTTGATTAGTCCTATAATGTTATTTTCTATGTTGCACATGTACTCTGAGCTCTAAACACAATCTTGGTGTGCCACGTACACTCTTTAACAACATCTTGATAGTGACCCATCGTGGTGCACTTACATGAACACGACATGACAATGTGACTTTACACGATAACTCTTGATAGTGTCCGTCGTGATGCACTCTTGACCAGTAACTTGACATGATAATTCTTGATGGTGGTTGCACTCTTGACTTGATAAGTAACATCACATGACATGTAATCTTGACAAGTAACATGTAACTCTCGTCTTGACACTGTGGATGATTTCTCTTAATTGTATCGGTACAAGCCACAAGTCTCGTCTTGCTTCATGTCTAGGACAAAAATTCTTGATTTCGATGGTCGAAGATTTGTACTGAATCTGACTAGGATAATGACTAGATTGATTAAGTTGTCCATGAAGAGATTTTCCAGCTACAGGCAGTCCCATTATCTGGGCGCTCCAATTGGACTTGTAGATTGCCGTCGAGTAGGGCACATTTCCAGCACACTGTCATGTGTTGCACCCCCAAGTCACCTAATCCAACTCTCTCAATTTACGACTGGATAACCTGGATTAAGATTGCAGGGCTTGTGGCTGTTGGAACATCTCGATGTATCTTGTTAGTAATGAAGCATGTGATAACCCTAGTTAGTTAAAGTATCAAGCCGTACTCATTGCTTGGCCGTGATTGATGGATGGAGTCTAGTAAGGTCTTGCGTAGACAAGACCAGTATATGGTTATCTCAGCACGTTCCTGTTATACTTTACTTGTTCGATAATTGGTTAGAGACTAAGTTCTGTTCAGGTGAAGGGTTACAACCCCGGTCATTGTTTGGTTTACGAATTGTAACCTGGTTACCGGAATAGTCCTTTAGTTATCTTATCGTTTATAGCCTTGTTCCTCTAACTCATGTCTTTCGTTATCATTATGTCTTTATGTGCTAATATGCTGGTTTTAGTTCTTAAGTGAATCCTCCCTTGTAGCACTAGCTCTTTCTGGGGTCTGACCCAGCTGGTTTTGTATGACCAGATTTCGGAGTAGCACCCGAGGACCTTCCAACCTTCCAGCCAATGGTGAACACTAGACGCAACCCTGGCGACGAGTGGGTTTTATTTTGCTCTCCCACTCTATTGTAAATTATTCTTTTGAGGCGTTTAGCCGTCGAGCAAGTGTTAGCTCGTGTTAAATTTACATTCATGTCTGCCTAAGGGCTATAACATGATTGACAAATCCTAGGGTTGATCATGTATGACTTAAACTCTTGCTAGTCTTCGCATTTTGTATGACTATCTTCATGATCATCTGAATATGTAATGTATGGAACACCTTTGTATGTCTGATGATCTACCATCTTGTTACATTTACTTGCTTGCTTGAGATTGAGACACTAGGCTTGTTCTTGACCATAAGTGACTGTTGGCTTGTAGTAAAACCTTCATGCATCTTGACAGCCGTGACCGTACATCGAGGTGGGTTACACTTCAATGTACGTAGCTGGGTGTCTGTCTCCCTCTCTCCAGTATTCTGGTTC